>CAODLS012974902.1:0-10929 GCA_948243855.1 Flueggea neowawraea
ACCTCAGCTCGGGCGAGAATGAAAGCGAGGTAATTATTGAAATCGGGGAACTGAGAGTAGTGTTGCAGTTGCTGCCAAATCTCAGATTTATCAGCCGACGAAGTGGGCGAAATTTGGTGCTCCAATAACCCACAGATCTCATTGAACCCTTCCTCCTTGGGCTGCCACGCCTCTGCCGCCTCCGCCATGGACGTAAGAAGGATTGCAGGAGGGTTTATCGGTGGCGGAGACGAAGAAGAAGCAGCAAAGTGGTGATGGTGTGGATGACTGAATGATTGTTTTGAGGGTTTAAAAAGAAGAAGAGCAGGTGAGGAGGGGATAGTTCTTGCAGACACAAAGTTGTACAGTGTGTGCCTATTTTTTGTCTATATGTTTGTAGACTGGCAATGGTATGCTACTTATTATGTATTGCAAACTCTGTAACAAATGGTGAGTTTTTTGCAGGAAAGGGGGAAAAAACCTTTTTTTTTTTAAGAAAGAAGTTTTTTTTCCTTCTTCATTTATATTTTTTTTAATGTATAAATTTCATTAATTTAACATTTTAGATATTTGGAATATTTTAATTCTTTAAAAAAGCTTTTCCATTTGCTTTTACTTTATAACAAATTTAAAATGTACCACTTCTAATATACTAAAAATAAAGACTAAGAAATCATTGATCCGGTAGTCTAAATGGTAAAGGCACCTCTAATATCGCTGAGTCCAGTTAGTTTAAGAGTCTTTCCATGTTGGGTGGAGACTAAATAAAAAAATTAACACTAAGAATATACTATTTTGGAACATATTGGTCCTTGAAGTGACAAATAATATTTCCCCCCTACATTGTTTTTAATGAAATAAATTTTACCTCTATTTTCTAAGTATCAAGTTAGGTGAATCAGTTTATATAATAAAAAGATAAAGAGATTAACATTTTGTAGATTGGTATGTTTAAACAGATTAAATATGAAATATGTTATTCTTAACAAATAGACTTACTCGACGAACTCATAATTATAAAGAATATACTAATAATCAAATTTCTGATATTATTAATCAAAAGAGTCATGAACATATCGCTTGTCATAATGTCATTCATAAAATTATTGTTGCATTTCATTAGTTAATGGTCATAGCCAACTGAACTAGCAACCACCACAAATTAAAAACAATGTCGAAACATTATCCCATCTCTTAAAAATTGATAATTAATTGACATAATTAGAAGTTATTAAAATTGACAAACAAAATTAATTATTTCTGATAATCAGCTCAAAAACATCAATACAACGAGAGCTGGACATGTAGAGAACATCTACACAGATCTTTGTCGACAATTACAAGTGTGATTGTCCACTTACATACAACAAGCTTCTCTCTCTCTCTCTTTTTTTCCACATATGGTTCATAGCCCTTAATACTGGAGATCAGACCATTGAGGGTTAGAGACGACATAACTACCACTAATATATAAATCTATTTATACAATAAAGACGGCTTTAATATTATTAAACGATAAAATTACCACAGGAGACTAGCTAACATGGTTGAATATGTGCGTTGCCTTGTAGTCAAAAACCATAAAATTTTAATCAATAAGGTTCAACAAGTTGGCAGGTGAAGTCAAATTCTGAAACCAACTAGGACTATTGAACCAAAAGTTGCAATGGTTCCAGTTCCAGTCCACGGTGAGTGAAGGTAATTGAAGTTCAGGTAAATTATCCTTCCCCATTGGTAACTGAAGAGAACACCCGTTACTATGCTTTACATGTTCACCTCCATGGTTATCGATTTCTGGTTCAATTTCTTTCTTGAAAACCACTTGTGGCATACTTACTGGCGCAGTGAAGTCTTCTTGATGAGGACTGCAAAATGACATGGTGTCCATTGAGCATGGTGGTGATGATGGTGGAGTTGCAGTAACTGTTTTCTTCTCTTCCTCCATTGCTGCTCTTTGCTCTAGTACTTTTAAGGATGTTGCTTTCCTGTAAATCTTGCACAACACTATGTCCTGCACAGTAATTGATCGATGTCAACATACTAATTCTGATACACAATTGTTCATGAGCATGTTTCATTGACTGATCATACAACGAATTCCCTTTTTCTAAAAAAAATTGTTTTCACGAGAAATCGAACTCAGTCCTTTATCACTCTATACATTGATGATCGAGTTTGATTTGTTATATGAAGTAGTTAGGGATCAAACTCTTAACCTTTTAGCGTTGGAGGTAACTCCAACATCAGTAGTTCTCTATAGGCCTATTAGTTGAATTACTTAATCAAGTTAGTAGCAAGCATCTGGTTTGATGGTTTAACATAAGCTGAAAACTCTTGTGTTCGAATTTTCTTGCTAAGATTTTAGCTATTTATTTAGGTAAAAACGCCGGGAAAAAGAACAGAAGTAACAATAGTTCAAGTACATCATAGAAAACAGTGGAAATGATCAAATCAAGTGATGGATTGTGCCACTGTGGTTAGTACCTTAGGCAAGGAGCAAGAATCAGGGAGGCGATATTCTTTCATGACCCAATCAGTTCTGCAGCCTCTTGGTGCTCTTCCCTTGTAAAAAACAAGAGTCTTTCTCATTCCAAGAAACCTCTTTGGCTCTGATAAGCTCACAATTTTCCTGTCAGAACCTGTAGCTTTCCAAAATCCACGTTGAGTTGTCCTATTTGGCCTCCCTCCACCCCCATGTTTCCTGTCTCTTGGCACAAAAAAGTACCACTCCCTTTCACCAACCTTTGCCAATCCTATGTATCAGAAAACAACATTTTCAATACCATATCGAACATATTGTTATTCTAAAAAAAGGGCTTGTCATTCTCCCTACGTTTTGCAATTTAGCACTCAATCTATTATGAACGAACGTTACATTCTACAATTTAGTGCTGCGCAAATGTATCATTAACAAACTTGATGTTCTGCAATTTACAACTCAATCTATTGGTAATGAACATATATTATGCAATTGAATAACAAAGTTTGAGCAAATATGTACCAGGTAACTCCCAAGGGTCATACTTATAGATACTGACATAACCAATTATATCAGAGCCCATTTTTCTACCAGAAACCATATTCTTCAGGTAGAAATCAAGCAGTTCCTCTTCAGTTGGATGGAACCGAAATCCGGGAAGATCAAAACTGTCTGCTGTTTCAGACATGGCAATGTTTGTCAATGACTATAATGTAGCAGTAATTGCTGATGTTTTGTTTTAAGGTTGTTAAGAAATGTTGTTATACATGCTTATGTATGCAAATTCTTGAAGTGGTATTTATAAGGGTGCAAAAACTTGGACGATGTTAAGGTTTGGTTGGATTCAGAAGTGTCTTTGTCCGAGACCGAGTCTTCTTTAAAATGTGGGTACAAAAGAAGTCTTGGAATAATAATAATGGAGATGAATCTTTATGTGATTGTTGAGTGGAAATGTGAGATTAATCTTGACGATGGAACCCACACGGTTTATCATGAGTCACCAAAGACCAACTTTGTGTGGTGGAAAACGACCCATCACTTGGGTTATCTTGCTTTGCTTGACTTGTTTTTTCAGTAGATGTCAACAATTTTACTGGAAATTACTGGCATGCATTGTTTTCTTTTTTCTTTATTTCCACTTAGTACCGATTCTACTGCGATTAATACATATTTCGACTCCTCTGTTAATAAGAAAATTGTGTATTTGCACCATTAACTCTGAAAAAACGCCATTTTCTACTCACTTATTAACAGCTTTTCTTTAATTAGTATTATCCACATGAGTATTGTAGGGTATTTGTTTGAAGTATATTACACATAGTGTAAAACAATTTACATTTAAAAAGACATGTTATTCTCTCCATTTTTTACAATGCAAATATATTTATACAATATACTTTTACCAAATTTACTTTAAACAAAAACTTACGTAATTTTTTCTCTAATTTAATAACACACACATTTATATATAATTTGGCTTCACATCATCGAGGGGGAAAACATTGCCAGATAGAGGAAGGATAATTGAACTGAAATTTTACTTTTCAATGTTTGTTTTTATTAAATTAAGTAGAAGTAACTCATTGGTAGAGTAAACTATATCGTTAAGAGGTCATGAGTTTGATTACCAATGGGAGCAAATAAAATAATTTATCAAAAACGTAGAGGTAAATTGCAAATTGATTATTACATAGTTAAACAACAGAGAGTAAGTTATATGTGTTTTAGAGCTGAAATTTATGTGATTCATCTTATTGAGTGTACGCTAATGCTGATTAATGGTAAAGAAAACAAAAGTTAATAATTCGAAGAGTAAATAAAACACATTTTGAGGGTGTAAACGCACAATTTCATATGAATTCAGGAATCAAAGTATGTATTTAGTCTTTTTGACAAAGTATACAACAGTCTTTTTCTTTTTCAATGAATATAACAGTTATTTCAGTGCTGAAAAAAATTCAAAACTTGGTCTTTCTTTCTTTCTTTTTTTTTTTTACTCTTATATAAAAGGCAAAAGCATATTTTGAATTGGTCATCTATATCATTGTAACATTAACCTATTTCTTGAAGTTTAGTGCAAGGTTTCTAACTTTCTAGGTTCTTGAATTCAACATACCTAATATTGGACTAATTGAATTTCAAGAAACAACTAATTTGATACAGTCCTTTCTAAACAAGTAAAAGTTCAAATCTTAATTGAAGTTTTTAATAGAAAGGTAATTTCCTGTATGATGTGCCCAAAAATTTCCTGATTGGTTGGAGAGTGAAAGAATATATTTTCAAAGTTGCCTAATCAGAGACAACTCCGCGTTTTTCATCTCATTTTTCCAATGCAGTGCTTGCAAATGCACAAATAATTCAATAAACAACAGTCATTTTCCTACTTCTTGAGGGGACGGTTGACTTGGAAGTCTTCTCTGATGAGATTGTGCATTCATAAAAGCAAACATGCTTTTGATGTGTTGAGCGGTAGATTGCAGGTAATACATTGATCGATTTAGTAGATTACGAGAAAAAATATAAAAAGATTGATACGTCATTAATACGTAATTTTAATATGTACCATTAACAAGTACAAATTATGATAATTTTCTTTGATAAATAATCAATATAATAAACAAATAAATTGAGCTAACATGCAAAACCAAATATTTATGTTCTATTTTAGCGTTGAAGCTTCACTCCAAAACCAAATTGGTTGAGCTCAATCTAAATAGGCTATTTTATTTTAAAAGAGGGGAAACAAAGAAGTTGATAAATTAATTATCAGTAGCTTTCAATGCAATTTCCAGTACTGAATTGATATTTGATTGGCAATGCAGATCTAAATAAAGAAATTCGCTCTTGCAGTTTCCTGGAAAGATTCATAGAAAACTACAGCTACATAGTTTTCAATTTGAGCATTGATTCCCGAGTTGACTTGAGAACCGCCCTTCAATAGAACTGCTCTGTTAATTTGTCCTTTTTAGGAACATAAAGAACATAAAGCATGCTTTCCACACTCATTTTATAGCTCGACTAGTGAGAAATTCTGTGGTTATTCAGCATATTACAACCCTAAATAAAATCCGACATTATTTGTTCGGGTATATTTTTGCTCTAAAAGTAAAACTCCTGGGTGACCATTGCTTTTGTTTTGAGATTTGAACATTTATTTTTTGGCAGGTTTTTTTTTTTTATCAAGAATCAACATGCTAACCATTGAACCAACAACTTATCATTAATTTTTAATCAAATTTGGGAATGGTAATTGGCGATAGAGTAGCAACCACATAGCACCTTGGACCAAATTCAGCAATGTCCTGCTCACAACAAAAATCCTAAAAGATGGACACAGACAGATCCTGCTGGTATACATGCATCATGCCAGTTGCTACGGTTCACCTACATAGTATATCATAGTTCCATATTTCATTACTGAAGGCTAAGTCCGTTCAAGTAAGCTCTACTCGAGCATTCTATTTCTCTGGCAACATTTAACAGTAGGAGAACAACTATACAGGGCATTTAATTTTTCAGGAATTAAGCATACGTCTCAAAACTGCAGTATCCGATCAAATTAACGAACTGAAAAACATAGGGAATCTTCTTCCTAATAATCTTCCAAGCTCAAAGCAACAGGAAATATTCACTGGAATAGTAGTAACTAACGATGATGTAATTTCAAGTATACCGCAGAAAAGTTTCAACTACTGAGTTGAAATTTCTTCTAAAAACGCGGCATAAACGTTCCAATGACATGGGAAGTTTCCACCATCTAGAGAAGTGTGAAGTGTGGGAATATACTTGCTCTATGTTTCAATCTTCAGGAAGACAATTCACAATATGCCCTGCATATTCAGGACCCAAATGACTGCTGAGTAAGCTTCTTTTTCAATTTCTTTCTTCTGACGAATCATACTAACAAAATTCTGCTACAAAAATGCAGATTTTCACAACAGTATAGACTGTAAGAACCATTGCTACAACATGAGAGAATTTACTACTGTCAAATGATGAACTAGCTAGGCATGTCCACAAGTCATCTCCTTACTGGAATAAGTTTATCACGTGATATCAATTTATACCAGAAGGATAATACTTCAAAAGTTGAAGAGAATGATGCTTGATCATGCAATTCTTGTGTTACCTTTACAACTTCCGGACCTGAGAGACATAGGATACACTAATCAGTTTCCAAAATCTTCACCTCATTTTTTGTTCTGAGCTGCTGCAGCCTGTCACATTAGAATAACAAAGGAAGTCAGAAACATCAAAAGAACATAACACATGTAAAAAAAAAAAAAAGTATAACAAGATAATGTAGTTTGTTCCTTCCATCTAAAGACACATGTTCATTTCAACAGTGAAAATAGAGATATCAGGTCATTCAGAAGAGAGAATCTAAGCTTGTCAGGTCCAACGCTTGATTGTAGCAAGTGACAAATCTCATGATCTACTCAATACAATCACTGCCCAGATCAAAATTTGATCCTAGGGTATGCCACCAAGGGAAAAATGATAAATCGATTACATTGATCAAATGAGTACATCAAGTAGAATACCGTGACTGTTGATTCAAATCCATGATATCACTGGCATAACCACATCCAACTTGACAGAAAAATGACAGAACCTGAATGCGGAAGATTGTACCAATTGACTCGTAGCTCATTGGTATTGGAGTCAACTACAATAATGAGGGATTTCGATTTTGATCCCCAATGGGAGCAAATAAAATGACTTATCAAAAAAAAAAAGTTTGGAAGATTGCAAAAATGGCACCTCAAGGCTTCTCCAGACGTAAAGCACCATGATTCATGTTCAAAATGCTAACTTCTGATATCCTAAAAGTACAATTCTATCTTTAACCCCATCATTTGAGCACAATGCGGAAAGCTGTTAATCCACATATTTAATCTACATTGGATAATAAAACTTAAATATATCATCACATGAACATTCATGTCTTCTGTTCTATTCTTTTCAGTCATGCCAGACATTTAAGTCACTAATCCTAAAGAATATGATCTAGTATTGCCCAGCCAAAAGCGCTTTTTAGTTAGTGTAAAAGAATGCTTTACACCATCAAAAGTAATCTTGATGGTCAGTTCATTAGAAAATCAGTTTATTTCAGCAGGGTGGGGTTGGAGACAAACTTTTGATTGTTGCTAATGCATTTGGTCATTGTAATGAGCCTGAATCTATTTTGGGGTAAACTATAGAGAACCATCAGACAATCTGTAATAGCATGCCTCCAACTTTTCCATTAGCAGATCTTGCTGCAGACTTGGCTACTTCATAGATTTACTTTTCTTTAGTAAAATAAGAAAAAAGTAGTCCTGAAGAAGACGCTTAAGAGTGAACAGCGTGATATTTAAAGTTATATTCCAATGGCTAAAAATACATGCTCTGGGACAAGAAACAAAATCAAGAAGAGATCATAACAAAAAACCAACCTTTTTAAGCTTTTCTAAGACAGAATCTTCATACGCTTTGTAACCAACTCCAACCAAATTATCCATGTGCTCTGGTTCCATTGGCTGAAGGGTATTTGGAAATGCTGTTGCTACAGCTGGCTGAAGAGGTACCACTAGAAGAGGATTGGAAATACTCCCAGACAAAGTTTGTGTAGCAGCAACCTGAGATAATTAACAACAAAGTAATTATAAAGAACCAAAACACATTAAAATGGAAAAGATCAAGCATAATATGAGCATAATTTACTCACAGCTGCATCTTTATTGGCCATTACAACAAGGGCAGAACCTCTTTTCTTCGACGTCTTCATGACAACATCCTCAACTTCACCAAACTTTGAAAACAATTTCCTCAACTTCTCCGCAGAATAATCTTCACCAATTTTTTCCCATGAAACTTTGAGTATCTTCTCTTTATCCACCTTACTCGCACTCTCCGTAGCCATTCCTGGGGCGTCCCTCTTAGGAGCAGCCGATGCAGCAGCAGCAGCAGCTTTATTAGCGTGCCTTGCGCGTATCTTCGCAATCTCTTCCTTAAGCTTCCGAGCAATCATCTCCTCATCCTCCCAGGCCTTTGCAGCCGGGTCAGGCGCAAATGCCGCACGTTCCCTCTCCTCAAGGTCAGCAACCATCCTCCGCCGCTTGGAATCCTGAGAAGCCCTGCGAGCCTGCCGCTCGCGCTTCACGCGGAGGAGATCATCGAACAATTTGCGGGCTTTCTCGTCCTTAAGGATCTCATACGACGACTTGAGCTTCTGAAAATTCTCGTGGGCATTGGGATCATCCGGCCTCTTATCCGGATGCAACTCCAAAGCCTTCAATTTATAAGCTTTGGATATTTCCTTCTCAGAAAGCTTAGCGCCGTCCTCTCCGGACGGAAGCCCTAATACTCTATAGTGATCAACATCAACATCCATTTTCTCCATACTAGAATTGAAATAAAACCAGAAAGATCAAATCTTCCTATTCAATTCTTGTACCAAATTAACAGAGATAAAGAAATTCAGATAGAGAGAGAGAGTGGCCTGGAGAGAAGGCGAGAGGGTCTCAACGGCTTCGACTGAATTCAGTTGGAGCAAAGAAGAATTGTACAAATACCATTAATTAGTTCGAACTTTCGTTTTCCGGCGAGACACAAGTTCGATTAGCAGGGGCGGTGTTGATTTGAAGAAGAAGCAATTTAGGGATTTTGAAGAAGCAGCGATGTGGGAATTTCGGGAAATAACCGAACCGATGTCGGTTTTTCAGTTTATGACCCTCTCGTATGTTGTTTTTACTCTCACATCCCTGTACTAATTATTTTTATACTTTTAAGCCCTTGTACAAAAAAGAAGTAACGGAAGATCCCAGGATTTGCTGAACCAAAACTCACCGTTTTGCTTCCTAGCGTATACCATTCCGAAACTGCCCCTGAACAGAGCCTCTCCATGCTTATCTTCACAGCATTTTTCCCTGTTTAAGACTTCCCTCTTCCTTCTGTCTTTTTTGCTTTGTGTGTTTTCCGGCTGAGATCGAACACTGTCTGGTTCTAATTTGTTTAAATTGAGCTTGAATGTACTGAGTGTGTGGAAATTGGTAAATATTATTATTAATTTAATAAAAGTGAAAAACGACGTCGTGCCTGCTGACACACACAAACTTCAAGATCGAATCTTTATAATCACTTCTTGTAATAATCACAGTGAACGATGTTCCCAGATCTCAACTGATCCAGATCAGGCGAAATTAGAGGTAAATTGAGGTAAATTTTGGAGCTTTATTATGTTTTGCTACAAATGAACAACATACTACTCTGAGAATCGCGCTCAAAACTATGGAGAGTGAGATCCAACGTTCCATATCTTCCCGGCTGAACCGTAGAGGAGACAGGAACAACCAAACTCCACGTTCTAAAGGTAACCCATTTTTTGGTTTTTAATGTTTTTGGTAAAAATAGAAAAATGGGTTTTGTAGTAATTGTGACTGAGTTCTATTTATGGTTGCAGATTTTGAAGGTGAAATGTTTTCTGCTTCTGGGAAATTTTCGACTGATTATCCGATGAGGATAGTGTGGAAAAGAGGGTTTGTTCGGTTGGTTCTTGTTGCTGGGATTGTGTGGATGTTACTTATTCTTGTTGTGTTATTGTTTCACATTTGGTCCTGTCAATCTTCTTACTCCTTTTTTCCAGGTATGTTAATTCTTCATGTATATATGTATATGTGTGTGTTCATATGTTTTAGTATTAAACTTTAATGTGATTATTGATGTTCACCATTTAGAGAGAGAGTGTATCAGTAGCCATTACTTATGAACATTGTGGCATTCCATGAAGAGTTTTTTGGTTTTCGTACTCATCTCTTGATTTCATTATGTTGTGAATTTTGTGCACTGCTTGCATCCTGTATGAGTGTGCAATATCTCATTAATTGGAGGCAGAATTTATATGTATCAGAGTGAAAATCCTTTAAAGTTTCTGCACTTTTTAGCTGAGTTTTCTAGGCATTGGATCTGTGAGGAGGAAACTGTCAGAAGATTCTAAATATTTTAAGGAACCCGGTAAAGCTGAAAATCCAATACTAAGGTAGCATGAAGGGGTTCGTCTTGGAGAGCTGCACGACTATGTTTCTTTATTAAATTCTTTTTCTGTAGGTAGTGAAAAACTTTCCTTCTTATCTAATGATGTATTAGGAGAAATTTTACAACAATAATAACATGCCAACAGCACATGTTTGTGTTTCGTTTGCCAACAAGTTCCACTTTATCAAAGCTAGAGAATCTTGTTTCTCAGTTGCTTAATATTATCGTTATGTTTGATTTTTGCAGCTATATGTAATAAAGAAAGCAAGTTATACAACATATTAAACACATGGGGATATGTACAACAACAACATCGTAAGACTAAACTCAGGCCTTTGTTCCTTGAAAATTTCATCACAAATTCTCATTTTGAAGTTACTGATGCCAATTCTCTCCTCCTCTTTTAGGTTGTCCTATCCCTGTTGCCAATAATCCTGACAAAATAGTTATTCCAG
>CAODLS012975070.1:0-11028 GCA_948243855.1 Flueggea neowawraea
ACACATGTATGTATATAAAATTATATCTATATATTATACATGTATACCTGCAAGTTGTTGTATCTGTTAAAGGTCTTGAGACAAACAGGACAAGAAAACTGTGTCGGACCAATGAGAATCTGAGAAGGAGTAGGAATCCAACATTGACTACCAAGCTTGTTTAGTTTCTCCATTGACGAAGAAGAAGAAGCAGTATTACCACCACCACCACAACCACTAACCTCTTCCTTATCTCCACAGGGTGAAACCCTAGAAGATGAACCCACATCACAGCTGTTATTAGGGCTAGAAGGAAGCCCTATATGAAGAGCTATACTAACAGTCTCATCATCTTCAACACTAGTACTAGTTGAAAACAAGCTTTCAGAATCATCTTTCTTGTTCCTGTCATGATCAAATTCCATGGGAGAGGTGTTTAGAGACTGAACTGGAAAAGGGTTATGGTGATCTTGGTTTGATGGGTTGAAATAGTCTATAAAAGGAGGAGGAGGAGGAGGTTCTCTTTGATGAAGAGTGAAAGATTTGTTGTTGTAGTGATGGGAGTTATGGAGAGGCATGAAGTTGAACCATTGAGTGAAGAGATTGGTGCAAGGGTCTGCCATGGAAGAAGGAAGAGGAGGTGAATGAGTACAAAGACAGGAACAAAAAGTTCTGATACAAAATAAGAGAGAGTGATGGAATATAAATAAGAGCAAAAGAGAGAGAAAGAGGGAGAGTAATTTGAACAGAAAAGAACAAAAGGAAGGGAGGAGTGAAGATAAAAGTGGGTATAAAGTCAAGAAATTACCCCCTGTCAATGCAGAAGGTGGAAATTAATTTCATTAATAATTTTCATGGATGGTGATGACAATGAATTTTTTTAAAAAGAAAAAAGAAAAGAGAATTAAAGCCAAAGACAAAGTCATCAGAGATTAGACTTGCAGGATTGTCTCTCCCAATAAAAGGAGAGAGAGAACATTCTGTTATGTTTTTTAGCTTTTATATCATGCTTGAAGCAAATAGTATTTCATCCAGCATTTGCTTTCGTAGCTGTGTATTGTAGACATGTTTGTTAATTAATGTTGTCAAACTTATAAATTAAAAGAATGAATAATTTATTGTTACCAAAAAAATAAATAATATTTTGCAAAGTAAAATATTACCCTTATTGAACTTCTAAACTGCTTTTTGCTAATCTCTTCTTCTATATATTTATTCTTTTTTATTTATCTAATAGTTTTTTATTGACTTCCAACCCACCTAAACTGAACTTTCAATCTCAATCTTTAGAATTAAAACGATTTCACAATTATTGAATTATTGTTTTTTTAAAGAAAAATAGAACCCTAAATCTAAGGATTGATAATGCACACTCTTCATTATTTGAATAGTCTCAAATAGCGAAAAGCTATCAGTTTATATTGACGAATTGTTGGTTCACTATTTGGTATATTGAATCTAACAGAAAATAGTTGTTAGGAGAAGATAAAACGTTAATATCCTAATTTTTGAGGTAGCCAACCACTCTTCATTAAAAAAAAACTATGAGTTTATCAATAGACATTTTTTTTGTTGCGTTGCTCAAGATCTTATTCATTTGTAGTAGCATTTTTAGAGTGGATAATTAATTTGAATATTAAAATATTAATGATTTATTTTCTCCAAACAAGTACTTTATAAGAATCAAACTCTATCATTTAACGGGTAAAATTTGTTCAAGAACAATGCACTAACCACTGAATAATATCTCTGTTAGCAAGTTAATTTGCTTAGTAATTTATAATTCAAGAGTACTTATCATATGTTCATAAAAATTAATACAGCTATTTAAAACTATTTTTGCCATTTGATTAAGATGTATAATAATCCAAAGAATCAATGAAAACATAAAAGCTTAGCTAACCCTTAATTAGAATGTTTAAAGCACTATCTTTGAATTTCATTATATGATTGCTAATTAATTTGCAAATTATAGCAACTGTTCATGACATATAAGTACAAGGAGCTGTCATTTGCACGAAACCACCAAGTTTTCTATTAAGTAGGTTTAATCTTCCCGTCAGCAAACTGTTTGCAATCAACCACTTTATCTTTGTTCTTGCAAAGGGGTGCATGCATAAGATTCTGAGGTGATAAATGTTGACAAGTTTAAGAATCCATCCATGCATGCTAGCTTTGTTTAGTCACATCCTCATGGTATCGCTTCACCCTTTTTTTAAGTCTCCAATGAAAAACAAAGGTCGGATTGGCTTGTCCCTTAGTTTTTTTTTTCTTTCTTTTCTTGAAAAAGCTTCCTCTCGTTGTTAAGGATGTTCTTGACATTGCACGTTAGATTACAATTTCTACGATAAAACAATAATTGAATATCTAAAGTAATTTTTTTTTTGGCAAATCTGTATCGACAATAGTAAATTAGTTATTCAGTATTAATCAAGTTAAATTGAAATATGCACTTCTATGAATGTAGTAAGTGATATGAGACGAGATTACGTACCCCTTAGCATAATCCGAAAAGCTATAAATGTTCGTCATCAAGTTCATGTAATTCACATCCTTTTCCCCTATCTCATTCAACTAGCCATATTTTAATTGACTTGACCGTTGAAGTAAGCTCTCTAAAATAACTTTAGTATATCGGCTCTTTGCAGGGCAAGATACAATATAACAGAATGTTTTTTTTTTATCAATGACAATAAGAACAAGTTATTTAGTAAATGTTTTGCCCCTCATGGGATAATTTAGCTAGTAAACAAGCGAAAACTTATAGGTCAGGTTTTGAATTG
Organism: Flueggea neowawraea; assembly: GCA_948243855.1. NCBI lineage: Eukaryota > Viridiplantae > Streptophyta > Magnoliopsida > Malpighiales > Phyllanthaceae > Flueggea > Flueggea neowawraea. The sequence goes on from CAODLS012975070.1 coordinate 2,763, forward strand.
AAATCTCATGGCAATACCTATCAAAAGAATCTAGAAAGCTTTTAGGTATAATATATGTTTTCTTTATATTTTCAAAAGAGCATATTTAGTTTCCTAATGTTTTCATTTAATAAATTTTTAAAATTTTATGTTTATTAGTCCTCTGATAAGTGAATAAAAACCTTCAAAAACGTAAAGGACGCAATAAGATAACGCATATAAAGAATAATTTTGCGTACTATCTAATACAATCTTTAAATAAAATAATTTGATAATTTTGACAGATTAATACACACAATGTTTATATCTAATTTCTTCTAATAAATCAAGAATTTTTTTCCAGAAATTAAGAATTAAATATAAAATTATATTTTTCGTTATTTTCAAAACAAAATCAGAATTTAAGAACTATTCATTCCACTCCATTCCACCAGACAAAGACCATCGTCTCTCTTTTGGAGTACATGATGAGTGAGTCTACTTTAAAGAAAAGTTTTTGCTACATTTGGTGTATGACCAAAGTCATACATCAAACCAATCAGAAAATGACATGCAGATAATTGGATCCATTCTGACACATGTTTCAAAGAAAATGTCATTTTTTGATTAGTTTAGTGTATGATTTTGGTCATTCACTAAGTGTAGCAAAAATTTTTTCCCACTTTAAAGTCCACTCTTCCAAAGTAAACTAAAGAAGTTTCCAGTACAAATACAAGTGTGACATGTGGAATTCGTTCTAAGCAAAAAAAATGTTTTTTAAAAATAATATATATAAAACATCATATTAATACAAAGCTTAAATTTCTGGTGTCGGTATGAGCAAAATCTATGGACGCGTGGAGCGGGAAAAAAAGCACCAAAACGATGGCCAATTTTTACAAAAGAGTGCCTCTTGAAAGTAGAAATAATGCCAATTGAAAGTGATATGTATGAATTTGATAGATAAATATAATAAAGTTCTGTAAATAAGTCTAAAGAGAAGTACATTATTTCCTGGTAAGAAAAAAAAAGTGCATATTTTCAACAATTGTGACAGAAATAAGGACATGTACGAAGAATTTTGCAGTAAAATAGTTAAATTTGAGGATGTTTGTGTTGAATACATTAAGTTACAGATTATAGAAGTACATTGTAAAATAATGTATTATACTTATATGCGTAGAGAAAAACCGTACAGCTTCTCAACATTAATCAGTAGTCTCATTTATTAAAACCTATAACAAATGTTCAAAAATTTCAGGAAAAGTGAGTTTAATTAACGTCAAATGATTGAATTACAAGATTATTTCTTTTGATATGTCATTTTTTTATAATTCATTTTATTTGTGTCTATTAAGATTTCTTATACTGGAGACGACTTTAATACCAATAAATTATAAGCCTATTGATGAATAACAAGATTCATCTATATACCATCTTGACATAAATGCTCTAACTAGACAACGAGCAAAAGTTTCTTAATACATTAAATAATTGAATCTCCACATGCATTATTAAAACTAGTAAACAAGTTGCTCAAAAAACAATTGTGAAGCTGCATTAATTTTCATGTTTCGTGGTGATGAGTAAACTATATGCGCAATTCTTCTGTAAATTTGTCAAAGAGAATCCAATAATTTAATTTGTCCTTATAACCCTGTCTCCCATTGTCCCACAATATTGTTGCATTAGAAAGGGATGAGTGAGTCTCTCAGTATATCTATGTGTGTATATATGTGTGGCTGACATTTAGGGTCTAGGTGCTACTATAATGGCCAATTAAAATTAGTTACTTTTGAAAAAAAAAGTTTATTTTGTTATGTAGTATAATATATTACACTTTTTTTTCACAACATTTAAAATTTAATAAAAAAATATAGTTTTTACTACTTTTTGTAAATCTATTAGAGTACTGAAAGCAAGTGTTGAAATATACTCCATATAATAATTATTTTGGTTGATTAGAAAAGAAAAATTGATGATGGAAACCGTGGTTTGGGTTTGCTCAAATCATAATAACTAGTGGTTTTGAACGAAGACATTTTGCTATGTTGACTATAAGCCATAGAGAAAGGGGGCATTTTGTTTTAAGAAGCAACAAATTCCTAGTTTGAAGCAAAAAATATTGTGAGAGTGACAATTTGCATTTCCCAAATCAGTCACGTTCTCAACGCATGGAAAATTCAGGCATACACACATAAGGGTTTATCGTACGAATCTACTCTTTAAGATTTCATTCTCGATTTTCCAAGATTTGCTTAGGTTGATCTTTTGAAATTGTTTTAGCTAGAGCAAATTAAAGTCTAACCTTTTTTCATTAATATCTTTTGAAAGTAAAAAAATACATAGAATGCGATATATTTTTAATGATTTGACTGTGTATTGATCATTTCAAAATTTAAAAATGTGGTCTTTTCGTATTAAATAATTTAATATCTAAACATCTCTCTAGTTAATTTATATTCGAGTAGGGTACGAATGATGCAGTTTTTCTTGTCAATTTTTAAAATTTATTATACCCAAATTTCAAACCTTTTTCAATAAGCACCCAATTTTTAAATTTGAAACTTTTAATTAAGAAAGGAGTTCATACTGCTCTATTATATTTTTTGTTGGTTAAATTTGGTGTCCTTAATAGCCGAATAAAAAAATTGTGGCTATCATATTCACTTTGTGATTTTATTTCATTATTTCATAAATTTAAACATTTAATCTCTTAATATTAGATTGTAACAAATTAAGAAGGGGTTGCGAATATGTATAATAATACGAAGGCATACGTATATGGTCCATATTGTTTACTCTTATTAGTTTATTAAAGTTTTTTATTTGACCATGGTCCATATTGAATATATAATTTAGTGTTTCCAAGAGTGCACGAGTGCGTGCCTTGGAATTGAGAAATATTGAAGCCTTTTGAATCTCAGTGTCCAAGATTGTTTTGACATTACCAAACAACTACGTCTTCGGAATTGACAGTCTAACCATTATCAATAATCGCTACCCCTTTGGTTGTTTCCATTTTGTTTTTGTTCTTTTCCTATTCAATTAATTATGTATATACCACCACAGAGAGAACAACAATTATGTTGGCTTTAATTTTTTTTTTTTATCTTGCCTGAACCCAACGTGAAGAGACACTTAAACACACACACATGCGTGTCACACACATGCGTGTCATTAGGCTAGAATCTTGGACTCAGGCATCAACAGGGATTGTCCTACCACTTGGATTACCGGGCCATGGCATGCTAGCTTTAATTTAATGTAATTCTGAATAAAAAAATCAATGGAACTAATTTCTCATGAAAATGGGTAAAAAAAAGTACTTCCTCCGTCCCAATTAAATGACACATTGATGTCCCAAAAAATTAAAATTATAATTTTTATGCAATTATTTCTAAAAATTATGCAATTTTAAAAAGCTCACTCGTTTTGGGGCAGAGAGTATTATTCATTTGTTATGGACTCGATTACTAAAATGAAGTAATAGTATTAACCCTAAAACAGAATATAGTCAGCTCTCTTCTTCTTGAACTCTCAAGTAGGTGCAGCTCCTTAATCGTTTGAACTCCACCATTTACCATAAACAGACCCGTGACGCGACCCATTAGCCAAATCGTAACATCATTCTGCTTAATTTACTAAATTTATAATCTATCATTCTTAAACAATTAAAAACAATTAACACCCTTAATGGTTGGTTAGTGTTACCAAATTACTTCTCTTCTGAAAACTTTTCCTTAATTATATTCAATTTTGGTGATGTAGCTGATCAATTAAGATATACATAAGTGTTATAGTTGTAGGCTACGAAATCATGATGATAACAGATGTGAGGTCGACTGGTGAGGAGCTGCATGGGAAGTGCACATAGAGAAGAGACCATCATATAATGCAATCCCATGATTGGAAGTCACTGTTCACATACTAATCTGAAATCATCTTTTTTGCCGCCATTTCCACAAATTTTTCTTCATTGCTTGGTGGGTGAAAGTGATGTGTTATCGCTCACTGTTTCTTGAGAATTATGACACACACTCATCCAACACTTTCAATTTCTGCAGCCTCCAAACAAGCATTTAACTTTGGTTAATTAGCTTTCTTGTCATGGACGAGGAACATCAAAATGTACAAATTAGTACTCCCTTTTGAATGATAATGGGAGATTAGAAAAATCCAAAACCTTGCATGTGACTTAATACTGTTTGAATTAAATGTTTATCGAGCCTCCCAATACACCTCCAAACGTTTGGATATAACATTTCTTGCATGTTTGTTTGACTACTTTGATTTGATTTATTTTTATCATAGTGAACAATAATTCACCTATCTGCAAACGTTTGTTGGTTATCTGCATAAAATAGTGCTACTTAATTCAAGGTATAGCATTCTCAAGATTTAATTAACTGAAATATAGGAGTCGCGCTTAGACAATATATTATTTTGGAAGTCTTTCGCAAACTACAGGATCTTTGATCGTTTCAAAATAATTAAAAGAAATCAAGAGCTTGTTTAGTTGTGAAAATTTTTTATTTTTTTTTTTAAAATAGAAAAAATAAATAGAAAAATAAAAAAAATTGTTCATGCAATACTAAAATTTTTCATTGTTTTCTATATTATTTTAAAAAATAAAAACAAAACAAACAATAGAAAATATGAAACAAAAAACTTTTTCCTCAACTAAACCTAGCCTAACATTCTCATTTTTTAAGCAGATATTCATTTAAAAATGAAAAATTTAATTTCACATATGAAAACAGTTTTGAGTAATGTTAGGTATAATTTTCTGGCTACTTTTGGAGTAGCAAAATGGATCTAACAGAAGTTGCAGTTTCAACGGATGAATTGTCTCCAATTTTCGGTCAACAAGAACCTGATGATGATGATGATCAAATAGTGTTTGTAAATCAGCTTCATTACACTGGTCCGAGTAGCTCCGCATAGTTCAAATATTTCCATTATAAATAGCCCATAAATTCAGTTAGGGTCCCACTATTATTATCTTCTGGTAGAACCTGTGCCCAGCTGATTAACTACAAGTTTCATGGCATTCCTGCTCAGACCACACTTTTTTGCCCAAATGGGTAACCTAGCTAGGGTTTCGCATTTTATTTTTTCTTTTTGCCCTTCCTTTCCTCTTCAATTTCTTTGTTCTACAATATGGCGATACGTTAATTACAGTTGATCAAAACTTTTATGTTAACGGCTTATCTTTTGTTTAATTTCACCGCTATAGTTCTGTAATCTCAATGAGTATTTAGTTCAAATAGAAATGAATATTTAAAAAAAATATGGAAAATTAGGTGATATTTCGGTTTGAGTTCTCCAAAATATATAATCTCAAAAAAGTATCCACGTATCTTTGAATAAATGAGAATTATAAACACAAACTCTTAAAACCAAATTAGTGGACTCAGCTGTTAGAATAAACGTAGGTCTAAATTATCTTAGACTAGAAAAAATCACAGCTTTTTCATTAACCACACAACAAAGCGTAATATCAAGCCAACATGGTGGATTAAAGATTAATTGAATTTCAGAGACACCCTACATCAGGTAGAAAATGAAACATAACCAGAAAATTCAATGCAAATGTATATTATAGCTCTGTCAAAGTACTATACTATCAACTAATTAATGACAACATCATTTTTGAATAAGGACAATTCTCTTTCCCTGCATATGAGACATTTATCACACTGTAGATGCATTAATGTAGTATTTCAAGAAAATTAGAAAACCCTGGATATATAAGGTCTATATCATTAATTTTTTTCCTAAAAGACAATTTGTGAAAAAGCTTGGGAAACTTATATATTGTCATGGTTCATTAATTCAATGATACAAGGCAGTAGAAGGTAAGATAAACCCTTCAATATTAGTTTTGTGGTTTATAAGGATTAAGTAAATTTTTAAATTTTTTTCTCAACTACAACTCCACAGGGTTACCAAGTTTTATGTTAATTTTACGGTATGTGTCCATCTGATCAATCTACATTCATTTTGAAAAATATGAGAACTAACTTTAAAGAAATTTTAAACTCTTTCACACTCGAACTCTCAATCTTATCAAGAATTCTTCAATTCTAAAAGTATTCATTATTATTTCAACTATAAGAAAAAATAATGGGAAGTGGAAGTAGTAGTCTGTCTACAGAGAACAAGATAGCAACAAAATGTATGCATGTATATATTGAATTGAAGGATAACACGGAGGATAGTGTGGCAGAAAATGGACCTCTCAAAGAGCTCCACTACTGCTAAGGTGAAAGAGATGGCTAAATTCTTCCATATATAATAGATAGATATGAGCTTAAATCAAGGCATTTTCTGGATATCATTTTCATGCTGGAGCCCCTTTTCATATTAATCTGTCGACAAAGGAAGGGTGAAAGCAGGTGATGGAAGAGGGTAAAACTAAAGCAAAACAATATTTCTGCCACTTTCCATTTGGTTTAATGGGACCTCATGACTCTGGCATTATTTTTTTTTCAAAGAGCATTTTACTCCACTTATGTGTATATTTCACTCATCCATGTAGCTATATATGTACATTTTTGATAAGTAATTTTATTTATTTTCATCAAAATTAAACTCACAATCGCTTAATGCTAGAGTTAACTCTAATATAGTATATGAGTAGACCAATGAGCTTATCTATATATTGCTACTGTCAAGTTGGTTTAGGGTTTGTGTTTGTTTTACCAGTATGTTTTTCTATAAGTTACACATGATAAATCATTATTCTAACCTCTTCAATATTTAAAACTTTAGTGAACTAATACATAATTTCACCCTTGATCAAATTTTCAATTTTTAATTTTTTTTCATTTAAAGAGAAATTTGTTAATGAAGTTATGAATATTCTTCTATACCGTGTCTTTACATTTTTTATAGTTTATATATTTAGTTCTTGAGCGCTACTATTTAGTTAATTTTAGCTTTTAAAAATGTAAAGACTTTTTTTTTCGATAGTTAAAAATGTAAAGACTTTAGCAGAGAAAAATATTCCAAATTTGCGCTTTGTGTAAAAAAAATGATTAATTCCTTCAAAAATATTTTCATAGATCAAAACCTTTAAACCTTGTTTCAAATATTCAACTGTTAGTCGATCATTAAGATTTTCCATTAAGTACTGACGAGGCATGCCACATAAGAAAAAAGTATCCCAAACTTTGCACTTTGTATCAAAATCTTTCAAAAATTATTTTTTTAGTAAATCATTTTATTTACTTTAATTGAGAATCGAACTTACAATCTCTTAATGTTAAAGTTTACTTTAATATTAATGAGATATAAATTTATTAGTTTTCAAAAATTTTGTAATTCGCCATGATTTTTAAAAATTGTTTCAATGTATCTCATCATTAATTAGCAGTTAACATTTTGCGTTAAGTTTTGATGTTGTATGTTAACCAAGCACTTAGATTGTACCACGTCGTTTGAAACTAGCATTGTAGGATGTTAACCGAGCACTCATAATGTGCCATGTTGTTTGAAAATAGCATTGTGTTGTCACGACCCGTTTTCGGACCGTGACCGGTGTATGAGGTGGACCGTCTATAGAAACTCGGTCCATCTTGCACAAGCCTTAGAGATACAGACATCCTACCTAACTTATCCAAATATTTGTTCAAAACATTTATAAATATAAAACATTTATATATAGAATATATATATATATAGAATATATATATATATGTACATAATAAAAAATATCAATAAAATATAAAACCGTTAGAGAAAATGTCAATATCCTAAAATACAAAATGTGTAGCCCAATATCCCAACAGTAGCCCGATGTGGAGCTCTAACGACTGAACAAAAGTAGAGTCTGAATGAGGGGCACTCACTATAATCAATAAGTGTCTCACTAGGATCGAGGTACCGAACAGATGCTGAGCGTCCAAAAATATCACCTGAAAAAGAGGTTAAGAATAGACAACATAAGAAAAAGAGGTATGAATCCCTAGTGAGGAAACGACATTTCAGACCGGCTCCAAGCCTCACGAAGATTGTTTTGAAAACCATTTAAAAATACCGTATACGAATATACGTAGATACCATATAGTATACGCGCTACATACATAATATATTTTTGAAATTTGTTTTGCAAAAACGTTTGCATCCAGATCATACACACATGCATTCAGACAGTATTCAAAGTACATATATATATATATATATATATATATATATATATATATATATATATATATATATATATATGGATTAAGATTATTTGAGAAATAAAAATCAATTTTAAGAATCGATGTGTATTCTCCTCAACCAGACAGAGATATAG
>CAODLS012975313.1:0-11582 GCA_948243855.1 Flueggea neowawraea
CTCCTTTTCTTTTGAATGGTTTTTACTTTTTAACCTTTAGATGGACTTTACCGTTTTGTTTGAATGGTTTGATTATAATTTGATGAAATTGGGGTCGATTTAGTAGTGGACCTTAATTGGGGAGATTCAAAAACCTAAATTCGGCTTATGTCAACCTAGTTATTAGTATGAAATGAACATTAAAGTTAGTTTTTTGATTGCTGGACAGAATGAGCATTAATGTTATTTTTTGTATCCTGTACAGAATTATATCCATAGGAGAAAGTAAATGGCATCCATGGAAAAGATTGACGTCAATGCGAAACCTGCCAAGTGACTTATACGGTTAGCATGAGTTGATTGATTTTGTCCATCTTGGAAAATTTGATGTTAAGTAGAGAACATTAATATTGAACTGTTAAATTGTAGGTGATAAATTTAGCGGTTTATTTGTTGGCGAAGCAACAAACCCATGGCCATCAGAACTTTCAGTACTACTGGCATACACCCACATATTTTTCAGTAAGTAGAACATAAACAAATGTGTGGCCTTCATTGCAAGATTTTGCACTTTAAACTAAAATTACTCATTGAATTCCTATGTTGTGTAGCAAACAGTGCTGGCAGCCAAGACTGTGGAGTCCATCAATGTCAACAATATGGTGAAGAGTTATCGCAGGAACAAGCCTTATACCGGCAAATTGTCTAATGTGAACCAGGTTTGCCACGGTTGTCAAAATTATGTTCGTATGTGTTATTACAATTCTTTGGGTCTCTTTCTTTTTCTTTTTGGGATTATCTTAGAAGATTAAGTCATTGCATGTTTATGACTTGAAGATCTTCCTCTATTAACTTCAAGATGTATGATGATTTACAAATCTTTTCCTAAGTGTGTATCCCAATGTTTCATGAGGTAGAGACTAACATCGGCCATTGGTATTTGTTTGTTGTTGACACCATCCAAAGGAAAGCGTTTTTGCTGGATAGTTTGAAGTTAAAAGACAAAACTCCACGTGTAAATGATTGCAAAAAAGTGGTAATTTTTTCTTATGATAAATGTGATCTTGATCTATGATACATTGGTTTGTAATTTAAAAAAGATTTGCAAATTGAGTATTCTAACTCCACCAATTTTTTTTGCAGATTCAATTCCTAAACAAATTGATCCAACACTCATCTTTCGACTCGCGGTTCTTGTTTGTGAAGCCGAACGTTGAATCTTTTCCAATTGAAGAGCTTGATGTGCGGCAACAAGCTAACACGCGAGTGAAATCTTTATTTTTGGCATCGTATATGACAATAACTTCATTTTTTAACCGCTAAAATGTAATTTACATAATCAAATTATTTTAGGTATGACTGCGGCATATACGTCATACAGTACATGCGACACATGGTGCGTGAAATTCTTTGCACACTCAGTCTGGTTACTATAAAACATATGGATAAGCAATCACTTATCGATGCATTTTATCTTTTCAGACTACCATATCGTTTGACAGCACGAGTAGTCCGGTTAGAAAGGAGATTATGCAATAGCTTTGCTGGAGCGAATTAAATGAGGCTCGTGAAACAGTACCAGGGAGCAATTGCTTATCAATAATGTTTAGGTAAAAAAAAAAAAGAAAAGAATTGAAGCGAAGGAACTCCAAAAAAAGTTGTGTCAGCTGCAGCAACACATGAATTAGTTGTTCATATTAACTTTTAGGTGAATATGTTTTGGTGCACCTAGCATAGGTGCAAATATGAATGTACTGTAGTTTTATTTTTTCGGCTTATGTATATGTTTTGTTGTATGTCCATTTTTGTATGGCTATGGACATGGCAAAATAGTGTAGGTGCCTTACAAAATGTTGCTTGTCACGGGTATAGCTATAGCATATATAGAAACCCACCATTATTTTGTGGAGATTGTCGTGTGGCTGGGAACACACTTTTGTGCTAATCAAATGTAGTAGTGACAGTACAACAAATTAAGTAAGTTGATAAATTCATTTCACATTCAACAATTGATACTTGCGTGAAATTCTTTGCATGCATCAAAATTCCCAACTACAGGTTCTCTGCATTACATTATTGCCGTCAACTGCAACTTTAATTAGGGATGACAATTCGTGTTAGTTGTGTTATAATCGTGTCATGTCATTTTATTATCACATATCATTATACATTTATTAGACATGATATAAACATTAAAAAAATTAATTTCGTGTTATTCGTATCGTTTTATAATTATGTACACCATAATCGTGTTATCATGTCATAAACGTGTCAGAAATTGTCATATCTAACTTTAATACACAAAAAGATCAATGTAACATCCAGCTGCACATAATGTGTACTAAAAATACATGACATTGCACTCGATAGTTAATGTTGCCAGTACATGCTTCCATCAAAACACAATAAGGCACAATCATAATAATAATAAGCCAAAATAGTTACAAGTTCACAAGCACTACAAACATGAGTAGTTAACATTTTCTCCAGTTCAAAATTTTCTCGACTTCGAACATACATAACATCTAATTTCCATAACATACTCTTATCTACATTTTGCTTACCGACATCAATGAACTGTAACCACCAAATGATCCAGCATGCCTAAGTTGCATACTATTTGATGTGCCCTGCGAACGCCACAACACTCGTCACTTAAAATTTTGCTATCATTTTTTTTTTTCCAAAATATCATTAAACGTCGTAGTAACCAGAAATGGTTGTCTTAACTTAAGTAAGATTTTTCACCATTTCGTCAAACCTTATGAAAATTAAGTAACCCTTTAAGATGTTATTCACATATATGACAATAATTTTACTCACTTATTAATTCTTATATGATTTATATTGCTAACTCATCTACTCATAATGTAAAGATTTTTTATTTGTTAATATGGGTTGTTTAAATTACATTTGACAACAAAATTTTCTAACGTTTCAACAAAAATGAAATTTCTACTATTAAAGACAAATTTTTGTCATCAGATATATTTGCCAACTAATTTTTTTGCTCCTAAAACTCTACAAGTTACTTAATTTTGTTTACTTTTATTTAAAATTAGAACATTATGTAGAAGATCAAAAACTTTAAGTAAAAACTACTTAAATTAAGTAAAAGATAGTTGAATTAAGTAATTTACCCATTACTAAATATTTTTTAATTTTACTTAATATTGGATAATTCTGTAAAAGTAACAATATTTGGTAAAAGTTTCTACGATTAAGTAAATGTCATAATATTAAGTAACTCTCTGATTACTTAATTTGTTTTACTTTTACTTAATCTTTAAAAATTTTGTAACAAGTAAAAGAATTAAGTAAAAGCTTTTAACATTAACTAAATGTGCAATACATTACGTAACTCACATGTTACTTAATTTTGTCGTCTTTTACTCAATTTTAAGAAATTTAGTAAAAGATATAAAAATTAAGTAAAAGTTCCTTCCATTTAGTGAAAGTTCATTAAATTAGGTAACGGACCTTTTACTTAATTTGTCTTGCTTTTACCTAATTTGATAAAATTCTATAAACAGTAAAAAAATTAAGTAAAAATATCTTTCATTCAGTAAAAGGCACCTTAATTAAGTAATCTATTTTTTACTTAATTTGTTCATCTTTTACTCAATTTTTTAAAATTATGTAAAAGGTGAAAACATTAAGTAAAAGTTTTTCTTATTTAGTAAAAGATGTTTAAATTATGTAACTCACCAGTTACTTAACTATTTTTTCTTTTACTTAATTTTATGTAATTCAGTAAAAGCAAAAAAATTATGTAAAAGTTATTGACATTAAGTAAAAGGTCATCAAATTAAGTAAGACGAGAATTACTATATTTTTTTTCAATTTAACTTAATTTTTAAAAATTATGTAAAAGCTAAAAGTATTAAGTAAAAAATTTTGCAATTAAGTAAAAGTACTAGAAATTAAGTAACTTGTCAGTTATTTAATTTTTTTCTCTTTTACTTAATTTTACAAAATTTGATAAGAAGACAACTCATTAAGTAAAAGGACTTAACATTATGTAAAAGTTCAAAAAATTTAAATAACTTATCAGTTACTAAATTTTTAACTTTTACTTAATTTTCAAAAATTCTATAAACGGTTAAAAACATTAAGTAAAAGGTATCAACATTACGTAAAAGAGAAAATTATTAAGTAATAACAAATTACTTAATTTTTACTATTTTTAGATACTTTGATCAAAATAACTGAAGGAGTATACACCCAATTACTCAAATTCGTTTTGCTATATCTAATAATCAATATTTATTATCTGAGTAAAGGGCACTGACTATAGAAGTCCCACAGAATACACCATTTCACTATTTTTTTCTGAAAGACAGAACTCCATAATCATGACCCGTTTAAACGTGTTGAAACCCACGAAAACCAGAGTCCATCAAAGAAACCGAGTTAAAACCGACAAATGACCGTTAATGAGATTTACATGCATATCAAAAATCAGAGCAATAACAGTACAATCAGTTGCTAAAAATCGTTGGAGAGCCATGCCTTGTTTTGCATTCCGATCCTAAAACTCACCTCCGTAGGACTGCCCATCTTCACAAGCGTTTCGTGGATGCTGTATCTCATCTCATCAGTCCCAACAGTGGGTTCCTCTTTTTTTTTCTTTTTTCGTTTTTTTAGTATACATACGAATGCCTAGTAGAAATTCATGAAGATGTAAAATCCCTTTGGCGTTTTTTTGGTAATTTTTTCTGGGGGTTTGAATATGGATTTGGTTATTGTTCTTTTTTTTTTTGCCAATGGATTTGGTTCTTGTTGCTCTGGTTCAGTGCCGGCTCAAGGGGTAGGCAACCTAGGCAAAGGCCTAGGGCCCCTTGAGTTAGAGGGCCTCTGAAATAATCAACTATTTTGTATTGAAATGGTTGACAGAAATTAAAAAATGTCATTTTTTTATTCTTTTGTTATTTTTTGAGAAGACTGTTTCATTATTGCCTTTGACAATAAATAAAAATTCGGTTTAATATGGGGCTACACACTAAATTCGTTCTCTTTTTTATTTTATTTATTTTCATATACAAATTTGAATTTAATTTAATACAAATAAAAATATAAAAGAAGCAAGGTATTCTAGTTTTTAGATATTATTTTAATTTTTTGATTAAAATTTTTATTTGATTTTATTTTGAAATATATTATTATTTTAACTTCTTGATTTACATGAAGGTAATAGCATATTTCTTTTTTCCAAAATTCTCGTAACGTTAGTTTTAGTTAAAAATAATTTTCAAAATTAAAATTAATAAATTTTATTTATGTTCAGCAATGAAATAAGAAAAATTAAATAATATAACTATATTATCAATTCATTAGGAATTGTTCATCTAAAACAAGAAAAATAAATTTTAAATAAATTTATTTTTTATTTATATACATATTTTTTAAAAGGCCTCTAAAATTCTAAATTAATCTTGTCTAGGGCCCAAAATACTTTTGAGCCGGCCCTGCTCTGGTTATAGCAGTTGGTGCTGGCCAAATGATGGATTAGTTATTAACGGTTTATGAAATGGGTTCGATTCAGATATGCCTGTTGAGGCTGCTTTGGTAGGTATGGATGCAAATTGTGGTTATTTTTTTAATATTGTTAAGCTGTTTTGTTATGGTTTGATTAATTGTTTGTAGGTACCAGAGGATAGGTAACTTGAGCGCCTGAGCAACATTTCATGGATTAGAGAAATATTTACTCTTTCTTTTGTGGACAGTAAGCAGTTATTGTTCAATTGTTGGATATAAATGGTTGAGATTGTGTGTTTTAGAATGATAAGAGTGACACTTGAATGATAGAGTGACACTTAAATGATAGTTGAAGATGAATGTTGCGTAGTGACAGGGATGTTGCTTAGTCGAAGATGAATGTCCATTATAACTTATGCATGCGTGAAGATTTAAGGTCTGTTGTAAACCAACTTAGATGGTATTTATACTGAATGCTTCCTTACCACCAGGGATTATGGTTTAGTGGCAGAGATTTTTTTCTCCCTTAAACAAAGGTCTTACGTTTGAGCATTGGTTATGAATTCATCGAGCAGTAACTTCCTGTTAAAAGGAACTAAATGCTCCCTTTATTTCTCTTGTTTGTAGTCTATGGGTGAGAACTCCAGCAGGTATCTTGTAATCATTGGGAACTTTGATATTACTTTTTGATTGAACCTTCGAATGGAATTATACCAGAGCAGCTTTTGTTATCAAAATCGGTGCTTTCTTTACTAGTAGTACTGCTATTTTGCTTCACATATGTAATAGCACTATCTGTATGGTTGTTTAATGAGAACACTTTCTTCAACAATCTGTGTATCTCATATCTCTATTTCATGTAATTATGAGAACATAACATTTACATGATTAAGAATCAAAATTATTTGTGTGTATGGACCATCTTCATGTCCCTTTGGAGCATCACTTTCATGGACTGAGTCATCATTTTCTGTCAAAAACGAAATGGACATGGTGGCAACTTTGGCGAAGCACAATTATATATGCCATCAGTGACTTGTCTGTGGGCTTTTTTTGTATTTTGATTTATGTAGATGCATGAAAAATAAAATTTCTCATGCTATGCAAGTAGCTGAAATGTCATTTTAGAATTAAGTAATTTTATGATCAGTCTTTATGGACAGTAATTAATTTTTGTTAAATACTTGAGCTGCTTTATACAAGCTTCCAACTCCCCTGCTTGCTTAATGTTATATGCTGTCACAATTTTATATCAACGTTGTTAGAATTTCATTTATGCTAGCTTTGTGCAGGAACTGATATAATTACAGTGGCGGGAAATTTATCTTCACAAAGTCAAGAGTGTAGTCCAAAACCGACCAGTAAACCGAGCATCCCTATCACTCACCACATCTTCCGGCACACCAAAGTACGTCACATGGAAGGGGGTGATAGTAAGAAGATTGAAGATTCTCCGCCGAAGCGAAAGAAGCTAAAGAGTAGTCCATGTGACGTTAAAAGCCAGAGGAGATATCTATTGCTGATGCGATGTTAAAAGCAACTGGAATGATTAGTGATAGTATGGAAGAGTTTGGTAAGGAAGTTGTTAAATGTTTAGGAGTTGAATTAACAATGCTGGAGAAGGTACAAGGGTTGAATGGGGGTTTGAGTGAATTACAAGGGTTGACGGAGACTGAACGTTTTGCTGCCTTGAGGGAAATTCCCAAAAATCTATTTCATGTGGTAATTTTTTTTAGTTTACCTTAGGAGGATAATTAGGTTAAACAAGTTTCGTTCATAGTAGTAAAGATAATTTTATTGTTTTCCTTTTTAATCATGTAAATGTGTGTTAATTCAACTAAAAATTATATAAAATTTAATATATTGTGTTTCTTTTTTATCCATTCATTAAGAGTATCCGGATCAATAAGAGTACCCTAAGCTTTTATTCCTAAATACACTTCAATATAATTTTAAAGTTATATTTAATAACTAAAAAATTAATACAAATTCATTTAATAAAATTAAAATTTTCAATGCATCATTAATTTACACTCATATTTAAATTCGATACATGCATCACATTAAATATATACTTAATATTAACACTCATATACAAGTTAAAAGATGAAATGATAACTTCGTAAAATTCGTGATGTCTTGTTTGGTTCATTAATTTTGTTGCCTTTAGATAACTTCAGAGTAAAATATACACCACTTGCGTTG
This sequence comes from Flueggea neowawraea, assembly GCA_948243855.1. Taxonomy (NCBI): domain Eukaryota; kingdom Viridiplantae; phylum Streptophyta; class Magnoliopsida; order Malpighiales; family Phyllanthaceae; genus Flueggea; species Flueggea neowawraea. Next base: position 7,663 of record CAODLS012975313.1, read on the forward strand.
AATGATAACTTCGTGAGTCCTTACAATTTTCCGTAAAAAAATGATAACTCCAGAGTGAATAAAACAAGCAAGTGGCTTCTATTTTACGATTCAAAATTCCCAATATGAACTATTAAACACCTAGATCAAACATAGTATCAATAAAAAAATGACATGAATCAATTAATTGGAAACAGAATGAATAAACCAAGCCTGTGGCTTCTATTTTACAATTCCAAGTGCCCAACATTAACTATTAAATACCGACATCAAACACAGTATCAATACTAATTTTATTATGAAGCCAACAATGGTGATTTTTGCGTTATATTAAAAGATAACTTTCTTGACAGCCGTGTTAATAAAAAAATTCACACATGAATAACTATTTCAAAATGAAGTTGAACAAGCACCGATCAATATTAAGTAACCGATGAAAATTAAATAATCGGTGACTAAATTAAATAACCACATCCAAAATTAAGTAAATTTTAGAGTTATAATTAAGTAGTCACCCGTAAATTAAATAACTAATACTGAAATTAAGTAACTCGAATCCTTATTTTTGTACCACCCAATTATATGTCATTTTAGAAGTATTTAGTGAATTGTTTTTATGTATTAAAATTAGCCATTGTTTTTCGAAGTCAGCGATTGGGACCAATTTATTTCACTAGTTATATTAAAAAATACAATGAATTTTTTGATATACTACTAACACTAGGAGCAAACAGTGGCAGGACGATAGTCCAAATACGGTACTAGCATGATAAACATTAATAACTTCATCAATCCTACGACTGTAAATGAGCTTACCGCTAGCGAGTGGCTTAGTACTCGACTCTATAAAAACTCGTTCATTACTTGGCTCAATTAAACTCGATTTATATATAATATAATTTTTAAAATATTTTCATGTTAAGATGTGTGAACAATAAATTACTTGTTGTATCTTAAATTCTATCGTCTAGACCCTGTCTACTATACCCTAAACTCAATTAAACTACGATATTCTATACCCTAAACAATATATGTTAGTCCTTATATACTATAGTTTATAGCCTAAATTATATACCTTATGTGCTATACTCTAGACAATATATTTTATATTCTATATCCTAAACTCGATTTAAGGTCTTGTAAGTTATAATATACTATAGTTTTTATTCCAAACTCTATACCTAAGCTATATACCTTATATTGTATACTCTAAACTATATATGGTGAAGTCGATTAAAATACTTGTAACTTCTATATGTTATACCCTAAACTCTATAGTCTAAACCCCGGATCATAAACTAATATGTACTAAATGTTATTGACATTAATCTATTTTTTCTTGAAATACATTAAGTAATTTAATACACAAATGCTATTGTTTCGTGAACATTAATTTAAGTATTTTTAACCACTTAAATTTTGCAAATATAACTACAAAAAAACTTTCAATTAACCCAAACAAGTTTTTTTTTTTTTAAATCAAAGTATAATTATACAATTTATAAATAAAAAAATTATTATTATGAACTACATTTGTGATAAATATTTGATTTTTTTATCATTTAAAAAGTATTGAATATATTATTAAATTTTTAAAAAATCAATATAAACTTATAGAGTGAATACTATGTAATTTCATCCAAAACTACGTAGTATTGACTCACAGTTTAACAAACACATACTGAGAGGCACACGCCACAGACATTTTGATATTTTTGATATGGATTAATGACAACGTTGTTAAACCATGGATTTCTTAAAGTGGCATCGATGAATATTAAGCACAAAAATCAAAAGGAACTCGTACATAGCAATTCTTCACAGTAACCACAAACTACATTGTAAATAATGTCATGTTTGAAAAGAATCAATGATAAGGAGGTTCAGAGAACATTTTCACTTTGTAATTTAACAATAGAGAAGTCATCACATGATTTCCTTTTTGTGCACTACTGTTATTGTACTTTGGTCTTCGTATAACAATAAACTCAATTACTCTTGATGTATACTTTGGTCTTCGTATACCACTTTTTATGGTCTACAACTATACTTTGGTCACTAGCTATGCTTAATGTCATTGATGATTACTTTGGTCAAAAACATAATTATGAATGAAGTTTCCAGGTCAAGTATGATTAGTATAAATAAATTACTAACTTTTTTATTGTATTGAAAAGTGGTCTTGAACATTTATTAAAACTACAATTTTTTATGGAATTTAACCAGGTTGTCTTGAAAATATAAATTTTTTTATTATCAATTCTGAATTTTTTTTCAATCTTTTTTGGGTATTATAGACATTTCGTGTTCAACAATCCCTCCTAAGTAGCAATCCTCTTCATGGAAATTATCCTCCTTTTCCTCCATCTCAGCATTAATAATTCTACGTTGCTTCTAAAACCCAACGCTCCAAGAATTTAATGTCCCCAAATCATTCATGACAAATACATCAATGTCTTGTCTATCAGTAATACCAAAGGAAAAAAGGTGCCATGATCGGTGCACGATAAGAGCAATCGATGACCCTAAACAACGCAAACTCGAGTGGCATTTGGAAGGGATTTAATCTGGCATTGTTATCTTTCGAAAAAATTCTCTTCCCATATCAAAAACTAACACAAATGAATTCATCGGAGCATTACATTCCGACACCAACCAGTGCAACTCCGTGCTCGTAAAAACTTGCGGACCATGACATATGATCATTGTGTTCCCAACTGGTGCAAAAGTGGTGATGCACTTTCAAGAACGTCCCTCCTTGACCGAATAGACCTCGGCCAAAATCCTTGGTTGTTTTGTATTCAAGTAGACAACTTTGCAGTCATTGGTTGAAGAAGCGAATCCAAACCCGATTATCTCATTGATCTCATTTATTCTGTCTCTGCTGATTGGAGAAGAATTCGGTTCAGGAAGTCAGTTTCCGAATTGACGAGTTCCATAGACCGATAATCTTTGAGTTCTTACGGAATATGCAGATCAAGCATTCGTAGGTACCCACTACAACAGTTTCTGGAGAAGGTATTCGGAAATGACGACTGTCCCTGAAGTCACCGTCGTCAGCGGAAAACAACAAAGTAGTTTGACTGGAGCGGAAGAGGAGGGACGAGAGGGTTTTATAATTATTACATTGCTAGGAGACAAAGTTAGGGTTTTTAACAAGAGCGTACCATGACTGATGAACGGACATGAACCTTAACAAGGACTTGGCAGGCAACTTGGACAAGATTTCTAAGATTAATTCTTCTCGGATATTTTTCTCCATTGTTCTTTCAATTGGGGAAAAAGAAAGGTAGGAGAGACGAAGAAAGTTTCACTGAGCAATTAGAGGAGTATCATCGGATGATGAGGGTGCCAGATGTGAAAGTACTGAATATATAAAGATAATTCGCCAGAGGTTTTTAACTTTGACCAGAACCCAAGATTTCCGCACCATTTCCTGCTATCAAGTTGGATGCGCATCAAAGAGACGACTCGTGGGCACAACTGATTCAGTTTTACTGAGTCAAGACTCGTCCCTTCGGCCGGACTGTAATTGAGCAACCCGGAAAGGAATTAAACAAATCCGCTTGTAATGATGAAACCACCAAAGAAAAATGGCAAAAGCAAACCAAAATAATCATTCTGAATGCATGAAAGAGCCAAGCTGGTTTTGTATGCACAAACTCTTCAATATCATACCAAAACCTTCACATCTTCTAGTCTACAATTGTTCTTTACACTCAAAATATTTCTTCGTCCTCTACACTTGAAATCAACAAGAATAATAGAAGAAACAAACATAAACGAAACCTGCGAAGGAAAAAAAAACAACTTATAAAACAATCTCTACTTCTAAGTGACCAATTACATGTTTATATTCACCTGCTTCTTGTGAAAATAAGCCAAGACAAAGTAGCAAATTTCAACTTGATTATAAATGAAACCCCTTCGTTCAGGTATCC
>CAODLS012975540.1:0-11266 GCA_948243855.1 Flueggea neowawraea
AGTTTCATTTTCTTCTACTTTTCTTCTTGTTCTTCTTACAATCATACTAAAATCCATCATCCGTTAATGAGCTAATTTAGCTGTTACAACAAATTGTCTTAGAAACAATAGAAAACGTCAAATCTAGTTGGCCTATAGCTATTTTACACCATTCCTCATATGAGTTGGCCGCCTATTTCTCTTGAGAAAAAACAATACCCAGATCAGAAGAAAAGGCAAATTGAGAACTTACTGAGGAATCGATTTTAGAAATAACATAGAGGTACAAACATTTTCATTTGAATTAGAAGCACCAACATTTTATGTAATGGAAACCAAATCAGAGAGAAAAAAAAAAAAGAACAAGCACCTGTAGTTCATTAAAGTTGTATATCTTTCCTAATTCTTCTATATCAAGAAAAAATTAACATTCAATAAAGGAAAATCAGAAAATAAATAATTAACTCAAGATTTTACAATATTATCTTCCTCTGTTTTGCACAATGAGTCATTGCCATGAAAATTTTTAGTTTGTGTACCAATGAAATGAGAGGGCTTTCACGAGCTTACTAGTGCTGGTAGTGCATCAATAATTTCTTCAACTGTATCATGGATAAAACATTTATCAATTATCTCAAGCTTGCAACATATTTCCAAAGAAAGAAAAGAAAAGTATAAGTGGGATATAGATTTTGTTTGAAGCTGTAAGAATAATATTCTTTTAACCCAACTTCAATTTGAGAAACAATTAACAAAGACCTCAGAAATTAATGAACTTTAGGGCATCGACAAAAATTCACTCAATTATGTTCGGAACAGATTTAACAAAAAAAAGGAACATCATTTTCGGATCCATTCCAAGTCAATCTGTAGAACCCAAAACTAGATTTGCCAGCTTTTGCTTCAGTTGCAATAAAAATTGTGTGCAAATTCAACAACTTCCTCTCTCCCTCTCACGAACTCAATCTCCAAGAATTTTGAGATTGAAGTGGAATTTTCTTGAAGAATTATGAAATCATGTTGATGTTTGATGAAACAAGTCAAAGTGGGTCGGACTGTAGAAGAAAAAAGAGGTGTTTGTTTGTTGGTTTGAAAGAAGCCGAGAAGGACACGGTCGTATCCCAGACATGTGATTCCAGAGCTGCGTGTCTTGACACACAGATGCGTGTTTCTCTCTGTGTCTTGACTGCATCCAAGTGTGTCTACTACTCCTAGTCCATGTCTTGTGTTTTAGACGGGTTTAAGGTTAGTTTTGGGGGTTTTCCTAATTAGTTTTGACTTGTATTCCTTGTAAACTATAAATAGGTGACTTGGGAACATTCATGGATGCCTTTTGATAGCCGTTGTAAGCTTTTACCATTTTTGACTAAGAAATAATAGAATTACTAGCTCTCTGCTTGTGGATGTAGGCCGATTAGCCAAACTATGTAAATTCTTGTGTTCTTGCGTGATTGCTCTTTTTTAATTCCAAATTCTTCTATCGCATGTTTTCCTGACAAGTGGTATCAGAGCCATAGAAGTTTGTTCAGAAAATCCTGGGTTCGATTCTGCAGAAAGAAGATGTCTTAATACAAATTTGAGATTGAAAAATTAATGGGTCGAATGATTTCACGTTGTGGAAGCTGAAGATGAAGGTGATTCTAGTTTAGTAGAAGTGTGAGGAAGCGTTAGAAGGTGTAGAAAAATTACATGAAGAACTGACAGCGGCACAGAAAGTTGAGATTGTGAAGAGGGTGCACAGTGCAATTCTGTTGAGTCTGGCAGATAAAGTTTTGAGGGAGGTAGCTGATGAAACTGCTACTGCAGGCTTGTGGAATAAGCTTGAGAGCAATTATCAGAAGAGATCTATGTCAAACAAACTTTATTAGAAAAGGTTATTGCATACCTTGAAGATGACCGAAGGGATGCAGGTAAAAGAACATCTTGATAAATTTAATAGGATTATATTAGATTTGAAAGGTGTTGGTGTTGAACTCGAAGAAGAGGATCAAGCTATGTTTCTGCTATATTCTTTGCTCGACTCGTATGAAAGTTTTGTTGATACTATAATGTTTGGTAGAGATAGTATCTCGATAAATAATGTTAAGAATACTCTATTGTCTAAAGAATTGAAGAGATTAACTTCTAGTTCAAGTAGAGATAGTGTGGAGTCGGGGTTAACTGTGAGTAGGGACAATAGAATGGGAAAGAAGTATGGGTTGAGGTGTTTTCACCGTAAGGAGAATGGGCAAATGAAAAAGAATTTTCCATATAGGGGAAATGGTAAGGAATCAAGGGCAAGAGTAGTTCAGAATAATTCGATGGGGTTTCAGGATAATTCTAATGAGAGAGGGAGTAGTGAAGTTTTAACAGTTACTACATCTAATTCTGTAGATGACTCGGTTATTGACACTGGTGCAGCTCATCACATGACCTTTTTCTAGAAAAGTGTTTAATTCTTTTAAACAATGGAGAGGCCGTGTGAAATTGGGAGATGGTGAGGAGTTGAGTGTTGAGGGTAGTGGTTCTTTGCAGATTAGGATGTACAACAGGATGGTCAAAAAAATTGTTGATTGGTATGTCCCGGGTTTGAGTAGGAACTTGATTTTTGTAGGTACTTTTGCTAAGCAAGGTTATGATTTCTCTGGAAAAGGTAGAGGAATTCGGGTATTCAAGAGTTCTTTGGTAGTGATGAAGGATAAATTGTGAAATGACATTTACATCTTGATTGGTAACTCGGTAGTTGCTAATGGGTTAAGTACTATTATAAGTTTTGTAGAAAAACAGATGGAGTTTGTGATCGAGACTCTGGAACAGTCAAAGGTCAATCAGGTTGATCCATGAGAGGTAACAACAAGGAAACCAAGGCATGGTAATTATGTTGGTGATGGAGAAAGGCAATCACTAGAAAACGCAGGAAAGATGCGGGATGGTATGCTGTTAGATGTGGATGGTAAAAATTTAAAACTAGCTAGAAGAGTCAAGTCCGGTTTGGACTTGGTTCGTTGTTGCAGAACTTGAGGCCCTTCGGGGGTATGGCAGAGGAGTGATTCTAGGTTCTGAATTGTACGTAGAAAGAAAATTCACTTCAAGGTGGAGAATTGCTGAAATTGAAATGGTATTTTCTTGAAGAATTGTGAAGCCATGTTGATGTTTGATGACGCAAGTCAAAGTGGGTCGAATTGTATAAGAAAAAGGAGGTGTTGGTGTGTTGGTTTGGAAGAAGAATAGAAGGACACGGCCTGGGACACGGTCGTGTCCCAGACCGTGTGATGGCTGAGAAGGACACGACTGACACACGAACAAACGTTTCTCTTCATATCTTTACTGCATCCGACCGTGTCTGCTACTCCTAGTTTGTGTCTTGTGTTTTAGACGAGTTTATTCCTAATTAGTTTTGACTTGTATTCCTTGTAAACTATAAATAGGTGGCTTGGGAACATTTTTGGATGTCTTTTGATAGTCGTTGTAAGCTTTTACTGGTTTTGACGCAGAAATAATAGAATTACTAGCTCTCTGCCCGTGGAGGCAGGTCGATTGACTGAACCACGTAAATTTTTATGTGATTTCTCTTGTTTAATTCTGCGTTCTTCTATCGCATGTTTCCCTGACAAAGAACTTCACTTCACTTCACTTGTTGAGCCTTTTTCAATCTTGAACTTCTTTAAACCACAAAACGCAGAAAAAAGAACTGAATTTTCCCATTTTTCAGCAATGAAAGATCCAATCTTTATGCCTCCAAGAACCCTTCTTGTGTTCTTTCTCTACTTCAGCATTACTTTCCCTCTTCTTGAATCAGCCAACAATACAAGCTTTGGTTTCTCTTCTTTGACTCTCCGGAACTTACGCTTCTTGGCGACTCGTATCTCTGTATTAGCATAGAGAAAGAGTGTTTCTCTTCTTTGAGCTTCACTTTCTCTATCAATAATGTGAATCGGAGCTCTTATGGTAATGGTTTGGCCTTTTTTCTGTCTCAAGATAAGTGGAAACCAGATCTGTAGTGTTAGGTGTTTTGATTGGGAGAGAGAGAAGTGGAAGAAAGAAGTGATAAAGAGAGAAGAGAGAGAGTGTTCCGAGAGATAGAGAGAGAAAAATTGAGAGGAATGGTGTGATTTTGAAATTTAAGGGAGGACATTCCGTAAACTTTTATTTCTGTTAACTCCGTCAATTGAAAACACGCGTGAATGATGAACTTGCTTTCACAAAAAAAAACAGGAGTGATCTACTAATTAAGATAAATCTCAAAGACTCAGTAATTAATTTCCTTTTTATTTTTGCAGCTGTCCGGATTGTCTGAGAGGCTAGAGCCCCGTTCTTCTACCTCTTTTTTTTTTTTGAAAAAACAAATTGTCTGGTCAAATTATCATATGTCAGGGACAGGACCAATAAATTCTAAAACATGCATCATGGATTTAATCAAAGAATATAAAGAATAAATAGAATGAAAGAATAACAGAGTAGCTTGGTTTCTGAACACTAATGTAAATGCTTGTAATGAAACTCGCAATTACAGCTGCTACTTCGTTACTTCTAGGCACCACTTCCATAATGTCAACCTGATTTTATTTCAAACGAGTCATTGATGTCGGTGGTTTTGGATGCATGTTTGAACTTGCATCAGCCGGCGTTAAATGGTGAAACCATATAAAAACTATGTATAACGCCTATTAAATGAAAGTTCACGGTATTGGTACCAGCCTAAATATGGCCTAACATTTGTTCGAATTCAACCTTAATCCGATAAAAAATCAATAAAATTTCGAGATTCTGAGGACTTTTTTAGGCTTATCTAACCTAATATTTTCATTCAAACCAAGTGCATTATTTTTGTTCGATCTTATATATATATATGGGATGGTCATAAAATTGAGAGTTGACAAATAGGGGTGGCCGAAGCTTCGTTTGATCTTTTGTATCAAATGTTTCCTCGTTTAGAATTATCATAGTTAACAAGTTGCAAACCCTCTAGCACTACTACAAAATAAATATAAATTAACGTAATGCATGATTCTTTTAATAATTTAAACGAATTTCTCGGGTCAATTCCACATTCCACAAGTTTCTAACTTGGAGATTTATATTTTTTTTTCAAAGAAAAAATGGACTTAGCTCCACTCTGCAACGTTCTAATTTTAATGGACATATTGTAAAATGCCATGTCAGCACAAATTTGTCATGTCGATATTTTGCCAGTCTAAATCGGCTTTGGACAGCAAATTTGATAGAAAAAAATGATGTACAAATAATTTTTCATAATTCGAGACATAAGTGATATGAATTTGATAGCTTTGAGTTTTTTAAGTCGTTTAGCTTTTTTTAGTATTTAGAAAATTTGATCAACATCGTCGTGTTGACTACGAATTATAGCGACGCGCTTAATCCTTTCCCAATCAATCATCAAACCTAGTCGAAGCGGTGATGAAAATGGAAACCCTATGCATCTTTTTTACAATCTGACGTATCTACACCGCCAGTACTGAAATTATCTATACGTTTACGACATTCTGGACAATATCATGACTATCTAAACCATAAAATTAAAGCATATGACACCGCCATATAATTTCATTACGTACGGCCTCCAAATCTTTTCATCAAAATCTACATAATTAATCATATAGCATAGATAAGCATTTTAGTTAGAGGACTTCTGATTAGATTTCCTCCTCATATTCCATCAGTCTTCCTGCCAGCTTAATTTGTGGCCCTGGAACTCTACGTAAACCGACAATTTGACTTTGATATGCTAATGCCGAACTTAATGTATATGCAGTCTTATATATGTCAGTTTTAACTTTAAAGTCCCTTTAACATTTTTAGCTCTTACCATTGAAGATAGTTCAATACCTACTGGCCTACAAATTTTTCTTTGTAGATATATATGTCAATATTAATTAACGTTAAATCGAACTATATGTGTAAGAAATTAATAAATCAAGAAAATAAGAGTATGGACTCGGGGGAGAAGGTATTCCAGGGCAGACAAATCCTAGTGGGAAGATAATTAAGCACCGATTGTCATGGAACTCATTGAATTGACTACGTTCTATCATATTTTACACATAAAACAAATACTGAATGATTCAACAACTTGGATTTCTCTTTACTTTCATAGATAGAACAAATGCATTATAAATCAAGCATCAGACCCACACGTTTTTCAGTTGACTTCATCACAGGATGCAATACTATATGTATGAAATTTAAGCAAAAAAATTACACATACAGAAAAGTAATACAGCTAACAATGATCACAGAATGAATTTAGCCTACCAATCTCCACTATAAATAAACCAACCAAACCCCACCAAAACATTCCACAAATTAGCCAAGACATCTTCTTCTTCTTGTCAACTAATAATAATGGCTTCTTTTAATATCTTGTTTTGTATGGTGACATTGCATGTTCTTCTTGCTCTAATTGTCTCTCCATCAAAAGCTGCTGATGCCCCTCCGAGCAGTGCTGTCGCCCCTGGAACCCTTTGCAAATCCACCCCTGACCCCTTCTATTGCAAATCTCTCCTTCCTAACCACCCACAAAACGCTTACGACTATGGCCGATACTCCGTCCGTAAATCCTTGTCACAGTCCCGCCAGTTCTTGGCACTTGTCGATAAATACCTTGCCAGACGCTCGTCCTTGTCCAAAACGGCAGTTCGAGCTCTGGAGGATTGCCGTTTACTTGCCGGTCTTAACATGGACTCTCTGTCGAGCTCATTTCAGACAGTGAACACAACTAGTGAAACACTGTCTACGTTAAAAGCCGATGATGTTCAAACTCTTCTTAGTGCCATATTAACAAACCTACAAACATCTATAGATGGCATTCAAGCAGCATCCTCTGATTGGAGCGTACGGAATGGCATTTCAGTGCCTTTATCTAATGATACCAAACTCTATAGTGTGTCTCTTGCTCTGTTCACCAAAGGTTGGGTTCCGAAGAAGAAGAAAGGGATGGCATGGACGCCTTCAAGCAGGCAGTTTGCATTCAAAAAAGGGAAATTGCCACTTAAAATGTCAAGCCGAACACGGGCAGTTTACGAGTCAGTCAGTAGACGAAAACTGCTCTAGAGCAGTGGCAACGAGGTTTTGGTGAGTGCTATAGTGACTGTAAGTCAGGATGGAAGCGGGAACTTCAGAACAATTAATGATGCCATTGCTGCAGCTCCAAATAAGTCTGTTGCTTCCAATGGCTACTTCTTGATTTATGTGACTGCTGGTGTTTATGAAGAGTACGTGTCTATTGCAAAGAATAAAAGGTATTTAATGATGATCGGAGATGGTATCAACAGGACCATCATCACCGGAAATCGTAGCGTCGTTGATGGATGGACTACATTCAATTCCGCAACATTTGGTAATAACAATGACTCATAAATCTTGTAATTTTAAGAAAAAAAAAAGATTGAATCTTTTTCCAGTTAAATCTGACGAACCTCTGTCAAAATTTTGCAGCCGTGGTAGCACCATACTTTGTTGCAGTAAACATGACATTCCGCAACACTGCAGGAGCAATCAAGCATCAAGCTGTTGCAGTAAGAAATGGAGCTGATTTGTGCACATTTTACAGTTGCAGCTTTGAGGCGTACCAGGACACATTTTACACACATTCTCTAAGACAATTCTACAGAGAATGTGACATATACGGTACAGTTGATTTCATATTCAGAAACGCTGCTGTTGTTTTCCAAAACTGCAACATATATCCCAGGTTGCCTATGAGCGGACAATTCAATGCCATCACCGCACAAGGCAGGACCGACCCTAATCAAAACACAGGCACTTCCATACACAATTGTACGATCAGAGCCGCCGATGATCTGGCTTCCACCAACACAACGGTGAACACTTATCTGGGGAGGCCGTGGAAGGAGTATTCAAGAACTGTTTACATGCAAAGCTTCATGGGCAGTTTGATAAATCCTGCTGGTTGGCAGATATGGAGTGGAGATTTTGCACTGAATACATCTTATTATGCAGAGTATGGTAACACTGGTCCAGGGTCTAATACTACAAAAAGGGTGACATGGTCTTACGTCATTAATGCTACTGATGCAGCCAATTTTACAGTGTCTAATTTCCTGATGGGAGATGATTGGATACCTCAATCAGGGCTTCCTTACACTGGTGGCTTAATTTCATGAACAATAATTCTGATGATATATTTTCTTCATTTTATTTATTTATTTTTTTCACAGTTGTTTTCATGACTTGTAATAGGTATGAGTACGTACACTATCTAGGCTATTCCAAAGTGTAGCTTGATGTTGACAGTGATTGTAATTTTGATATGATCTTTTCACAAAATGAATTCCTATATTATTCAAATTTCTTATCCAGTGAACATCCATTTTTCTTTCAATTTTAGATTGGGAGTAGTTAGATATACGCACTTGGAGGCTTAATTGGAGAACAAACAGAGAAGCCAATATTGATTAATCATATCTTAATTATGACTCAGATCTCTTCTCTGTGATTACTCAACACAATAAAACTACTTTTTGTTTGGTTTAAATAAATACGATTTGTTATAATTTAATTTGGAGCCAATTTAATAGCACTTGTTAATTTGCATAGAATCCCATAAAATGACAGATTAATTAAATCTTTGGAACGTTTACATTTTCTTTTCCAAGGCAAGATAGTTGTCACATTGGCTTCAGTGTTTCAATGTTATAAGATTATTTTATTTTGCAATTTTATGCATGGAAGTGGGGTTCTGGGTACATGTTCTTCATCCAGAATGAGCAAGTCCGAGTTTGACCAAAAATCGCCATACAGCTCATCTAAAATTCGGCCGTCGTTTGCTTCTGTAATGCTATAATTAAGGCTGCATATATATATGCCTAAAATCTTATGACTATATAGTAGCTGCAGCAAAACAATGTGAATCCATTTATAATGCAATTTTTTGGGTAGGTGATCTCCACCTTCATTAAAGACACCCAATTTCGCCTTCAAGGATATATACTAAACATTTTACAACAAATAAGATAAATACCAATAGCCTTGCGGTGTCCAATATTAAGAGGTGGAAGTGACAAAATTTTTATTCTTAATAAGGACTAAATAAAAAATGTATAATATGTTTAATGCACATTTGATATGAAATTTTGGCCAAAAAATTGAATATAACTTTTTTATTCCAAATTCCAGTTTGGGTAATGTATTTTTGTAAAATACTATAATTAAGAAAACTCTGAAGATACTCGCCAATTAGCTGAAACTAGCTAGGGAATAAATTAACAAAAAATTCCTGCATAATATTGAAAACAGGTACTTTGTAATTAAAAGCAGGTATCATACATCAATTACATGAAAACAATCAGTGGGTTTGTGCAGCAAAGAGTTTGTTGATGGCCAATGCATTGTTGCATAGTTGGCGAAAGATGGCATTCCTCTTAGCGAGGAGGGGCTTTAATCCGTTGAAAGCGCCCTCGCATGCCTCCAAGTCAGCAATGGCCGCCCGCACCCAGGTGCGCACATCATTGGTCGCATTGGATAACAAGGCGGCGATCGAGTCATCAAGCTGCTCGATTGCATCCAAGTGATAGTCCGAGCAATCTTGCAGGCCCTGTTCAATGGACGGATCAAGAGTCTGGTTGGTTAGCAAATTCTTGATGTACGACGAGGTATCTGTCGCGTTTGCCGAAGCGAGCCTGAGTGCAATGATGCCTAATTGGGGCAGGTTGGCTTTTTTGCTATCTGGGTTAGATAGAAGGCTTGCAATACATTTCTGCTTGCTGTGGGTGCGTTCACAGGCTTGTTCAACAAGGTTGTTTGATCCATTTTCCGCAAGTGTTTGCGGCAGGAGGACCATGCAAAGCGCTGTTGAAACTACGAGGAAGAAGAAGAAACCTTTGATGGGATTCATTTTGTTGTCCTCCTCCTTTTCCTGCTTCAACCAAGAGGTTTCGGTTTTAAATGAAGGTGAAACATGTTAATTTCTGATTTGGTTGAGCGCAAGAGCTGGCAGGAACCATAAGTTTTTGAAATAGTTGCGCTTAGCCGCTCAAAGCTTCTCTTTTTTAGGATTCTATTCTATCAACAGGTTTTGATAAAACAAAATTAGGCTTTTAATTATTTTATTTTTTTCTTGAAATGATAAATCTCTCCAAAAATCTCTGCTAAAAAAATCTTACCAAAAATAACCACTTCAGGGCCCGTGCTGGGCCCAAATAAGATAATATAAGTAATTTAGTTAGTGCTAATTATACAGAATATCTTATTTTAAGCTGTAATTTTAAAAAATAGAAACACATATTAATACTGCTATAGATTTATCAATTTTTATATTTACTTTTTAGAAATACCACATATTTAACACTAGATTTTAAAAATGCACCAATAATTTTCATATAAATTTTAATTTCTCATTTTATTTTCTCAAATTTTTCTCTCTTTTCAGTTTCTCTCTCTTCTTTCTTCTCCTCACTCTCTCTCTCTCTCTCTCCCAACCCAAACCCTAACCACCCACAACCTTTCGTCCGCCCTCTCTCTCCTCTTCCTGTCGGTCTTCTACCTCGCACTATTCCACCTCGTCGAAACCAGATCTGATTTCCTCTGCCTTCCCTCCGTCGTCTCTCTCGTCTTCCCTTCCCCCTCTCTCTCTCTCTCATTTTCCCTCCGACTCATCGTTTGTTCTCTCTCTCATCATCTTCGTTCATCTATCATTCGTCTCTCATCGTCGCCTCTCATCGCCGTTTGTTTGTCTCTCATCCCCTCCGCTGCTTGCTCATCGCCGCTCATCTCTCTCTCATCGTCATTCGTCCTTCAGGCTTTAGCCACTCTTCGTTGCTCTTCGTTTTGTGGTTCAACGACATCTGGCTTGTGGATTTGGACGGCCAAGAAAGAGGCGGCGTCTGTTCGTGGCCGGTAGGAGTGTGAGGGGGAAGGAGTGTGAAAGGCGACCGCTAAGGTTAAAAAACCCTAGTTGCTCCCTTGTTTTAATTTTTACCCTTGAATTTGACAATTTTTACAAAAATGGCACTAGTTTCATATGTGTTTTTAGCTTTAGTTATTTATAAAAATGCCAATGGTTTCAAATTTAATTGTGTTTATTTAGTTTGTTTTTATTGCAGTTGGGGAACCTTAAGGAATCGTTGTGAACCATTTAAAATCGTTCACAATGGTATACAATAATATACAATATAATATATATTTTTTTGTGAACCATTGTGAACGCCAAAAATTTAAAAAAAAAATAGAATTAAAAAATATGAACTATGTGCTCTATTTGTGTACAATTGTGAATCATTTAAAATGGTTCACAATAGTGTACAATATAATATAGACTATTTTTGTGAAT
>CAODLS012975543.1:0-20647 GCA_948243855.1 Flueggea neowawraea
CTGGCAAGTCATTTGGGAACACATTTAAAAATTTCCTAACTACTGGAATATCTTTAAGTTTACTATTGGTAACATTTATATCTATAACATGTGCCAAGTGAGCATCACAACCATTTCTAATCATTTTGAAAGCAGTCACAACAGAAATTAAGCAACTGGGTATAATTTGACGATCACCATAAAATACAACTCTAAGATGACCCAGAAATTCAAGCACAACTTCTTTAGTATAGAAATCAACATTGGCATTATGTCTGGATAGACAATCCATACCCATTATAACATCAAACGCACGAAAAGATAACAATATCAAATCGGCATAAAACTCTACTGTACCAATATGAATGAAACAATCCTAGTATATCTTGTTCACAAACATAACATCACCCAGGTGAGTATGAACACTCAGACTATAATCTAATGATTCATGATCTTTATGCAAATGTGATGCCATTTTTGGTAATATGAATGAATGTGTGGTATTAGGATCAATAAGAACATAAGCTTCTAAATTATGAAAAAGAATTTTACCAGTGATTACTTCTGGAGCCACTATGGTTTCATCTCTGGTTAATGCATACACTCGAGCTTGTGCCTGTGGTTTGGAACTCTGAACCTCAGACTTGCCTACACCCCTACCAATACTAGTAGATTTTCCTATACCTCTACCAAATGAGATTCTAGCTCCACCAACTCCTGTATTTTGGATTGTAGGCTCTGATGTAGCTTTTCCAGTCTCAAGTCTCTTAGGGTAATATCTATAGTGTTGAGTTCAGTTTTGATAATGATGAAAGCAAAAAATCCATAAAAGAGATGCAAAGTTGCAGACTTGCTGATATTTAACTACAAGACATCTTATGAGTCATCAAAGCTCGTCAATGCACGCATAACAGGCTTCTACGCACACAGTAGAGCTTACAACGCACATGGACGAGAAGCTAATGATACTGGATCTAACTTATACACATCTATGCACACTGCATATGGTACAATGCACGTTGACAAATATCCAGACTGATGAGGAGAAACGTTACGCACGCAGAAGAGGCGAACAATGCACGTAGATGAAGCTGGACTGAAATAAAGCTAAAATCTGTTGCAGCGTGTCAGAACTTCAAAAAGGGAATATTATCTTACATGAATTCAGAGAATATCAAAATAGTGAGTCACGCACAAAGCATGAAAATTCAAAAGTGTCAGATGAGGAGAGCTGGACTAGCTGACAAAATCAAGACGCTCCTTAGGAATTTGAATTTGAATATATCTGATATTCCCTAACACAAATCACATGCAAAATCAAAGGTGCAAACTTTGATCAGGCATCTACGTACGCAGAACAAAAGTGCAACGCACGTAGCAAGCCACTTGGTGAAAATCGCACATTCTGGATATCAAGGCAATGCACGTAGAAGGTGACACTATGCTCGCAGAACCCGAGATCAAAGCACGCTGTAAAGAAACAACGCACGTAGAAGTTGATCCACATAAAGATGAGATCACTGGAGTTCTTGCAATGCACGTAGACTAGCATGCATAACACGCAAAACCTAGATGGAATGAGCTACTACATATGTAGATGGTGGCTACGCACGTAGTAATGGATGACGTCATTATTGAGCAGCATTTGTTTGATCTTACAATGGCTACTTCGAGGCTCCAACGGCTATATTCCTTCAAGTGGCTATAAATAGACGTTCCATAACAGAAGAGAAGTAAGAGATACCATTGCTAAGAATTGCTATTCACTCTATCTCTATTCTCTACCTTTATAACCCATTTGAGCCATTATACTTGCATATATTTCTGAGTTTGAGTGAGCTTACAGTTTGTAATATCTTTGGGATAAATTTATAACAAGCAAAGTTGTTTGCTTGGGGTAGAAAGGTTTTCCTAGTGAGCCTTAGAAAACTAGGTGTAATGGTTTTCTAGTAAATCCCGAAAAAACTAAAGGTGTGGTTTGCTTGTTTTGTCTTGAAAACATGTGGTTACAGTTTTCTAGTTCAGCCCATAAAAACTAGGCGAACGGTTTTCTTTAGAGCCCGCAAAAATAAGGTGCAACAGTTTGCTTGTATATCCCGCAAAAACAAGTGTTGTAAACAGTTTCCCTCCACTCGGAAGTGAGGAGATAGTTGATTGAACTCTCTAGTGAATCTAGAGGAGTGGACGTAGGTCAAGAGGATTGAACCACTATAAACATCGGGCTTTGATTTCTCTCTCCCTTACTCTAATTTACTTTATTACTTTATCTTGTTTGTGAATTGGTGATTTATTGCTTCCGCACTTATACTTTGATTTTGATTTAAAAGAACTTTGTTATTTACTTTAATTTGCAAAGGATTTTCAACAAAGTTTTTAACTTGCTAAAAATCCAATTCACCCCCTCTTGGATTGTCATTCTTATTGGGACCGAATCTTACAATAGCAATAATAATATGAAATATAAGATATAGCAGACGCCAGATAGGGACCATATCCAGAATCATATAATAGCATACGTTGTGGTGTAAGCCATCAGACAAAATCAGACAGAGTACATGTGTCTGGCCGGACACACAACTACTGTTTCACCCTGGTAACTGGGGCTTTGATAGAGCAATGGTATATCAAAGGCTACACTACCTCTTAACTAAGTGTTCCTTATCCAAAGTATTATAAATAAATAATAATATAATAGATGAGCATGTAGAGCAGATTTTAAGTTATAGAAAATATATATATCAGATTTCAGAAAAATTCAGAATACTGGATAATTATTAGTACATATATTAGATTTTATTTTAGTCAATCTTTTAATAATTCATATTACAGAAAAAATATTCAGACACACCAGAATCAATATAATTTTAGAAGATACAGTCTATATGTTTAAGCTGCAATTTCACTCATTAAACTAATATTATATTGAACAATGAGCTGGCTTACTTCATTTTGAAGAGTGGATAGTCATTAATAGCCAACAAATATTATTCAAGTTACCGAGTCCTAAAAATCAATCAAGTTGGACAACCCAGCTGTTTCCTATTTGTATGTCTAAACATAAACAATTACTCACTGATTAAAAAAGAAAAACCATAAACGATGTCTTCGTTTTTTGACAACGATAAACAATGACTTCCAAGAAGAGTCTTTGTGTTATAACTACCACATCAATATGGTCCTTACTAGGAATTCATCAATTTCCGAGCAAAGTATTGTGGATATATTAATGACATAATTATTAAAAATATGACTTGAATATTGCAAAATTATTTCAAGCTAACGTGGTCTCATGTGAAAATTACCCACGTTGTTAAGATTTTGTCTACGTTAGAAGACAGTGTTTTATTTAGTGGATTAGATGTTGATTTTCATAATTTTATCAAGTACTAATATATACCATTCAGTCACAATTTATCATAAAATTATGTAATTGCAATTACTGAATATTGAGCACGTAGTAATTAGTATAGTTGATTTTCTTTTCTATGCATAACGTGACATATTTGATATAGTTTCCAACAAGAAAAAAATTGTTCGGAAAATGTTTATTCTTCTCAAAAAATTTTAAAAAAGGAGTCAAACATAAGGATTTTTTAATAAATAAATATATTATATATATATATATATATATATTGAAACTCATGAGGCAACTAATTGATTGTAATATTCCGCTCATTTCCATTAAGGAATACTGTAACTTTCTGGCTAAGTCCGATTTGATCTTGAAGATAATCAGACATATTTCCAGGGATTAGGTGCCATCGAATCTCGAGGGAGGTCTGATACACGTTGGGGAGTGTGGAACGTTATGTATGTGATTGGAGGGTGAACAACGTGCGTTGTTAAGTGAGGAAGACATATATTATCTGGAAAGCAGCAAAACGTACGTTGGCTTCGTCTGACGTACGTTATCTGGGATACGAGGATGATCAACGTACGCTGTCATGGTAAGACGCACGTTGAGTTGTGTTTTCTTGAATCCATGGCTACTGGATGCTTCACGACGTACGTTGTGAGGTATAACGTACGTTGTACGCCATCACAACGTACGTTGTCATTGAGTATGACGTATGTTGCCTTTAAAATTGTCGAAACGGTGCGTTTTGATCTGTAGCTCTTAAAACTGTAGAAACCGACGTTTTTCGTCATTGTTTTACTCACAATCTCTCCAAATCGATCTGAAACGCTATCATCTTGGTTCCCCAGCATTCTCAATCCATTTCTGAGGTAAGATCAACATCCTTTCTTAATTTATAACTCATTTTCATGCATTGATTCATGAAAATGCATTTTGTCCGAATTTGAAATGGGTTTTAATTTTCGGATGATTTGTGATGAATGGATGTTAGAGGATGTTAGAATATGTTAGAGGGGACTTGTATGAACTTGATTCAAGCTTTGGATCGAATGATTTGATGAGTTTTTAGTGAACCTAGGGTTTGGTTCGGGTTTTGATGATTTGAGCATAAATGGGTTTTTTTCTGTTGAATCTGAGGTTAGATTCATGTTCAGGAGGTCGATTAGAGTCGAAATACATGATTGGTTTGGAGATTCATCGGTTGAATCGGAAGTTAGATATTTTTTAGAATAAAACTAGAGTTTTGGGTAGTTTTGTAAATTCTAAAAAGTTTTGGCCTAGAATTGTAAATTCTGAACTTTGGCGGATATATTTGAAATTTTGGAAGGTTGAGGTATAGAATTGTAATTTTAGAAAATTTGGGATTTTTTTTGTAATTTTGAGGAATTAGGCTAATTCGCGATTTCTGAGAGTTCGGGCTAGAATTTGGAGATTCTGGCTTATAAATGGTTAGTCGGTAACCCCAGCAATCCTTGGGCACTGTTTTGTAATTTGTCGAGTCTCAGGGACTAAAACATAATTTTACACTGGTCAGGGACCAAACTGTAACTTTATGTATATGATATATTTTGGGTCGAGGGTGATGGATTCACTTCTGACATATATTTTCAGTGACTTGAGGGTCAACATCTGCATTTGCATACCATGCATTGGTACCGCCATAGTACCACATTTTGATATATGTTATGTCTATGTTGATACAACTCCGTGTACCTACCACCAGAAGCAGTCGCCTACGAGTGGTGTTTGACTGGATCTGTAGCTTTGGTCTATGTCGATACAGCTCCGTGTATATATATATAATTACAAATACTTGTACGACTTCAATAAACTAATCAGAAATTTAATATTTACAACTGTATTTTAGCTATTACAAGATTTACTTATAAGTTCTTAAACTAAATGACTAATTATTAATACCCATACCATTATTTTTAATAATGTGGTTCATTATTAATCGTGGAATACTACCGAATAAATAGATTTACAATCTTTTGCGTAACAGTTCCAAATTTGAAATAATGAGTTATGTTTAGTTAAGGGACCAAACATGAATGAATTAATAGTTCAAGGATTAAAATCTCTCATTTTTTGCTCATTTTTTCCTTTTTTGACGGTGAAGAATCTGTCATTTAGTTTATGATTATGGTCAATTTCCTTTAGTGGTTCAAAAGTCATAATTTACGAAGGCCAACTAACAAACAAACACTAAAGCATCATTTGGAACTGTGATATAACAGAGGATGGCAAAAAAAAAAGTGGAAACAATCAAAGTTTTCATCTAAAGTTTGGTTGAAGGTACAAGAAGGAAGATACACAAACAAATCAAAGCAATAAATACAAACTTAATCCCTTGACGAGCTACTGATAAAGAATCGTTGGAAATTTCCGTGGAATCGGCAGCCAGGGGCATGCCATCGCTGGTCAGAGTGCACGACCGAGGATCAGAGTTGTCCGGGCTCATCATCAAAGCTCGTAAGACTGCAGAAACTGTGTGAATGTAGGCCGTCCGGTTCTTAGCGAGAAGCCATGTAAGACCCATCAGCTGGCAATCTTTGTTTTGCATTTTGGTGGTCCTGTCCTCTGCTTTGCTTGAATTTAAAGATTTATTGCCGTTAAGCTGCATTTAATAAATAAATAAATTAGATTAACTATATATCACATGTTTGTAGCATGATGTTACAAACTAATAATTATTTGGTAAAACATCTTAATCAAATTCTGCTGCAACTGAACTTAACCCTTAAACTGTCAGCAACATTCCTACAATTACGCCTGTTTCTTATTCTTAAATTTCATCATCACCGTATCAATATTTATCAGTATTTAACATATTATAACTCTAAAAAGACATCGCTCTTTTGACCTTTTTACTACCACAATTAGTCGAATTATCAATATACAATCTATTTCTGCTGTCTATTATCCAATCTTTCAAAACCAAATACAGCAGAGAAAAGGGAGAAGAAAACATTTATAGAACTTTTTAATTAAAATTGCTGAGATATTTTATTTTTCATTAGGAAATTATTGAGATTCATGTATTAATGAATAAGAGTATTAAGTACTAACTACTAAGTGCATTGAAAGTCAACAAAATTCAGAATGCTGAAAACACATACAAAACCATCTGCCCCCATCAATTAAAAAATTATTAGTTATGGACAGACTAATCTTCAAGTACATTCATGATGTAATTTGTCTTGTTTAGTTGCTCTTAGCTGGTAATATAATGCACTAAAAAAAACTTGGAAAACTTGAAACTAGCTGCAAAACTGTGCAACAAATTACAGATCACACAACAAAATCCAAGTGTAGCCAGAAAAGATACACTCAAAAAATGTAGCAATGTACAATGTTAGATGTTCCAAGATTAATTTTGAAGTCAAGACGTGTTAATGTTGGATGGTTGGACTTGTAGTACTCTGTTTAATGACACTGAAAACAACAGCAAACTGTCCCAACCAAACCCTGATCAAACCCTCATACATTGCAATATCAAAGAGTACTTCACTCATTGTCCCTATCTGCCACATTTCCTAAAAAGAATAACCATAAGAAATTGCAACCATAATTTAACTCCGGAAATCTGGTGGGATCCGGTGCATTAGTTTTGATTTGTGATGGACTGATGGCACAGAACATTTTAAGTATGGTTATTCTTTAAATAGTAATGCAGATGAAACGAAATCAGAGAATAAAGAAAACAAAACTTTCCTAATTCATCAATGGAAGACAAAATCCAATTAGACACTGCAATGCAGCTCCAATTTCACCAATTACCCACTAAACAACAAATCAAAACATCACAAACCCACAAATTTGGAGAAGAAAAACTTACCAAATAGAGACTTTTCAAGCACTTGGAGCATCCACCAAGACCAGGAAATCCGTTAACATTAGTACTGCTACTCAAGCAATCTCTCTCCAACCTCTTCACACTCTTGTCCCCAACAAGCTTCCCTTTCTCATTCACCCAGAAAGCATCAGCACAGCGCAATGGGTGAAGCCGAATTCCACAATAACAATACACAACATCACAAGTCTCATTGGGTTTAACCAACTCAATGCCTTTGTCTCTCAACGACTTCCCAAGAGTATCCACACAAGTTTCCGAGTCATCAGGCAGCAACGGCATGTCGTACGACGGAGTGACATGACCGTCAACACTACTTGACGGGACCACCCTGCCACTGCCCCTGCCGAGTGCGGTGGCAGAATAGGCGGAGTACAGCCAAGCAGCCAAAACAGGGCAGCACCGGCTTCTCCGGAGCTCATCAGACCCGCCATGGCCACTACAAGCAGTCTTTATTCCGTGGAAGAGCTCATCAGGGAGGTCCAACGGGCATCCGGCGACATTGGATTGTTCTGGGAAGGCAGGAATGGTCGCAGGCGGAGATGGGTTGGGGTGGAATGGCTGGATAGATGCGGGGTCCGGGTCGGGTAGACCCAGAATGAGAAAAGGAAAGAACAAGAAGAAAAAGAGAAAGAGAGGAAGAAATGAAGGTATAGAGGACATGGGAGAAGGCGTGGAGTGGAGTGTGATGGGTTTGCTTTTGGTTAGGGAGGATTTGATGATGGAGTGAGAGTGTGATGAGTAAAAGTAGGCATTGGCATTGGGGTTGGGAAAAAGAAAGGAAAGGAAAAGGAAGAAGGTGGGGTTGGGAGGAACCTGAGGTTGAGTATGTTTGTGTGGTTGAGGCCAAAATTTTTTTGGGAAAACACATAATTTTGATCAGTTTTTGGTTGGGATGGGTTTGGGCAAGATCCAAGCAAGAGTCTTATTCAATGGTAGTTCTAATAGTGGTAAAAATAGTAGTAAGTACTGTGTGCTTACATAAAGTTAGTGGGGAAGATTAGGAATGGTATTATGAAGAAATCATTCTTGTGTAAAGTTTTATTTGTAAAGTTTCATTTACCAAGTCTTTTTATGGGAATGTCAGTTTGTTTGTTGTGCTAATTTGTGCTATTGTTTGTTCTAAACCAATTGTGCCATTGTTGAGAAGTTTGTGTTGCTTTTAACTACTACCTTGAGTTGAGACTTGTTTAAGAAGAAAAAACCAAGAGGCACTTAATTTACCTTTTCACTATATAAGAATCCTTTTTTTTCCCACAAGTATGATTTATGATTCCCCTTGCATTCCAAAAGATTTAAGGTTTGATTTATCTCAAGTACTAAAATGTAGAAAATTCGATAGAACGATGTGTTCTTAATAATTTTAAGGACTAGTTTTTTTAGATTAGTAAATTAAAAATTAAATAAAGAAATATATATATATATATATACTCTTATTAACAAACTTATTTCTTCTTAACTTTACACTACTACCATTAAATTTCTGTTAACAAAATCAAAGGATGTTCAAAATACTATCTCTCCGAGTACTGTTTACAAAAAGGTATTTTAAAATTAATACATTTAATTAACTCAACTACAATTTTTAATTTATGTGAAAAATGGAACAAACCCATATTTATGGGAGTTAAGAAATAATATTGTAGAATTACATTGGTTATTTAAGAGTGTGATACTAGATAATTATAACTTAACTGCATAAATTAAACTAACCTTGCCAAGACAGTCTTAAGTTATACTACAAGGAAAAACTCTTAACAAACATTACTTGGAGTGTTAATAAATATTTGCAAGAATTTTAAGTGAAAGAAACAAACATTGACTTCGCTTTGGTCTTTTAAGCAAAGTAATTAAGTTTAGTATTATTCCTGATTGGTGTTTCTAACCTAAAAAACAGAAAGAAACAGAAGAAAAAGCTTATGGTAAGATCACAGAAAGGAGAAGCTTGGAGCTCTCCCAACATCAAAAATGTGAAACAACTGTAAGTAAAGGCAATGATTCAACAATCAGAAAGTGGTTAAAGATGCACATAAAGGATTGCTTTATCATATTTTATGAAAAAAAAAAATATTTGTGGCATCAATTGGAAAGGCTAGATTTATAATGAAATAAGAGGCATACAAATGAAAGTGAAGCTTCAAAAAGCATTTGTGAGCATTTCTACCAAATGTACTTACATATGTGCTTTATAATAAAACAATCAATGATTTGTAGCTCGTTGGTATTGGAGTCAATTTCATTACTAAGAAATCAATGATTTAATCTTTAATGAGAGAAAAAAAATAAATTATAAAAATAAAATTGCCATAATTATCTTCACTTGCAGTGCACTAACTTGAAAGTTGTCTTGAGCTGGCTAATTGCTCTGGCACATCACAATTATCAAATTTCACTGATTTTTTCATAATATTTTTTTCTAGATGTTTTTTTTTTATTATAAAGAGGACGATATCTCATTATATATTATTAATAACACTCACCTATAGCAGAGAAATATCATTGTTACAAAAGTGTGTTTTATCAAAATACAAAAAGTTCAGAAGAATACGCTAAAATAAAATAAAATCATGAGAACCAAATGGTTGAGAAATGTCATGTTTAACCATCCAATCAGCAACAAGATTATCATCTCTTCGCACATAACACAACGAGGAATTAGTCATTTGGAGCAGAGGCCTAATCCACCTTATCAAACCTTGATGATGCCCATGCCATTGTAAAATGGAATTACAAATATCCACAGCAAGTTGTGAATATAAGTTAATAACAACGCAAGGTCAATTGTGTTTCAAAATAAGAGAAAGTGCACAAAAATAGCATTAAGTTCTGTTATCAAAGGCGAAAGAAAACCCAACCTAATAGTACGGCCCTTTAAAGAAGTATTTTAATTCCAAGTAATAGTACGGCACTAAAAATAGATGTTATTTTAATTCCGAAGTATCCAAGTTTTATATATGTTTTATGATGATTTGTTTATATTTGTTTTACAATTGTATTTTTCCGACCAAATCTTATAATATGTTTTGATAAATTAAAATTTTATACTTTAATAACTCAAAATTGCCACCTTGTCAATTCTCTTTGTTAAGAAACACTCATTTTAGTTAAACATAATAAAACAATAGTTAATTCTAAGATTTTTTATTTTTCTTACTTGTCACTATATCTCAATTCCTTAATTTTAAAGACGTTTCATCTCCGTAAACTACAAGTCTGTTGGTTTGGATGCCAATTTATCTATGCTCAATTTACTAAAAACAATGTAACATTGCGTTTATAAGCGTTCCAAAGGGTTACCACTTACCTATATGTCCCAATGACAGTTTTGAGTTAGCGACTTGTGAATGGCAAAAGAGGCAAGTTATCTGCAGACTGCAGTTCTGTGAAACACATAAGGCATCTTTTGTTCTTTCTTTTGCCAGGATCCACCAGGTAGTGGACCGCGGAGCAAAGCAACCATAGATTCTTGTTTTCCTAGATGATATGCTCCTTAAAATCACTGGCTTAAGTGAAGTTTGGCGCAGACGCTTTTTTGTCACTATTAGCTGTCTCAGATGAATTTCTTATAGATTAGTTTTACAGCTTGATAGTTGATGAAATCTATAAATTGCTCAATTATACAGGTTAAGCTCTGATTGTTTTTCATCATTCTTGAATTAGTTTTGACATACAGTCTATTAAATCTATTAAAATATACTCAATCTGTGAAAATGATTGATTAATGCATCTCTAATTTGCAAATTGAGAAGTAATCTTTTACTTCAATATGGACATGCTAAACGATCAATAAGAGGGGTCATTTAATTGGATGAAAATTTGGATCTTTTAAACAAACATTCGATTCAAATCCCTATAGAATTCATATTGGTGTGTACAAAACATATAACGTTGAAAGAGTCATTCCCACTTATAGACCTCAGCAGTATTCAGAGAAAATTTCACTGCTTATTTTAGATGGGAGATCAATATAAAATACTACACTTTAAATTAAATAATGGATGCTGCGGTCAAGGAAAATGTCCTGTAATGTATGAAATAGAATTAGAGGTTTAAACAAATATTATTAATTAAATGTAGGCAATCCAAGGAATATCTAACTCTAGAGCACTAGAGATTGAGTGGATTTGTTTATGAGAAAAAAAAAAAGAATCAAATTATATTCTCTCAATGCATGAATTGGAGACTGTGTTTCCAAATTACAATACTTCAAATTAAGAAGTTTATATAATGAAGGTCTAATGTTCTAAATCCAATTTGGTAACTAATATGGAGACTAGAGTATCCACATCTTTTTTAAAAAAATTAATGAAAACTTTTCTATTTGGACAAATAAAATCTTTTCAAAGTGATTACCAAATTAACAAATTGATCGTATATTTCTGATTAGTGCTTTTGAGATTCTGTTTTCATGATGCACAAGGTCCCCACTTAGTCACTGGCTAATTAATCTAATCAGATTTATTAGACTTGAAAAGAGCAAAATGCTTCAGTCACTATATATTGACTGCAGTGAAGGCTGAATCCCACTTAGACATTGTTTATGTGAAAGAACTTGACTTTTTAACAACCTTTCAGAAATACAAATTACATATGCTTTAGCTACCTGACAAAAAGTGATAAATAGACTCACCACTACCCCATGGAACTAGTGTTTTCTTTTTTCATTAATACAAAATCAATTACTTCTTTCACCATTATCATATTTTGAAAATCCTCAGAGTATATGATAGTGTCTAATACTTTAAATTCAAAAAACAATTACTGATGTCGGTGTTAGGATTAACTGTTTAGGGTGTTAGAAACTATGAGGACTAACTGGTACAATGTTTTCTCAAATGCATTATTAGAAAACTTTAGTGGCATATTAATTTTTATCCTCAAAACTCAGAAGTGGCATCGTTAATTTCAAGGCAAGATAGGGCAACAATTTTTCGTCGCAAATTAATCAGTTAATTGTAAACATGCATTGAAGCTGGAGCCGCCGTAGTGCTTCGCACGCCTTTGAATCTGAAAGCTGCATGGCGGTCTCCACCTTTCTTCCATGTCTTTGATCTTTCATGTTATTAATTATGATACATCGTATTTCTCGTTACACATTACATTCTTTTAATATGACTTTGTAAATGTCGATATAAATCAATCAATATGACTTTGTAAATGTCAATATAAATCAATTGGCATATAGTTTATTAGTGCTAAAGTCAACACCAAAATCAAAAAATTGAAGGTTTGATTCCTTTTGGAAACAATTAAAATGACTTATCAAAAAATAAAAGTCAATATAAATGCAAGAACTCGTTTCATATGAAACTCATAATAGCTCAAAACCCTATTTAATTTTCTCACGAGGAACTGGTTGAGTTGTACTAGAATTTTATTGCATGATTCGTTCATTTCCTCTGTCAGCTATATGGCCTACCACTTTGTATCTTCGTTTTTGCTTTTTTTCCCTCCCTTGATTCCTAATTGTTTTTTTTCCAGGATCGAAAGAATAAGCCTTTTGCTACAATTGTCAAGTTACGTCAAGCATGATTAAAGCATTGATATAAAGCTACAAAACCTAAATCTGCTTGCGTAAAAGAAATTTAAAGATGGTCGACGAACAAGATCCCTTGTAATTATTTGAATGGAGACCAACACAAAAATAAGAGATGGTATGATGAATGCTAAGTTGTGGTCAATTCTACGCGACTTGTCTTTACTCTAATCAGATTACAATATTTGTCATTATTATCTATACTATATTAAAAAGCACTAATATTAAAAAACCGAAAGTATATTGTCACAAATATCCTTAATATTATAAAAAAAAATAGTTTGTGTATATTGTCAAAAACACCCTTAATATTGTCAAAAAAAAGCCTCTAAATAATAATTATACGGGCTGTCAAAAAAAAAAAGCCTCCAAAAGTGATCAAATCAATGGTTACATCAATAGTCACACTCTAATGTTGGAATATTCATATCTTTATACGGTGGCTTACATTCTAATAATAATCGTCGATTTAAGTGGCACAATGTATTCATATACTTTCGTCCTCCAATATCTTCTGTCCAAAAAAGTAGCCTCCAAATAATAATTATACGGTGTCAAAAAGAAAAACAGATTCCCTATCCTAACAAAATCGTCGATTAATATAGGCGAAGCAGTAAAAAGTCAAACGGATTCCCTTAAATAACAACTTTCATCCTCTTATTGATCAAAGATATTCAGTTAGTTTGGATGAAAACTCAGATGATGGAAACTGCCCAGCTGATTTAGCAACTCAGGATTTGCCTTCTAACGAAAGAAACCCTGTATAAGGAGGACAAAATTGGTGGCTCCAACAGGTAGTATTATTGTTTGACTTGGATATTATGCAATTTTGCAGACTACCAATCTTGCATTCTATCTTCCATCAAAACTGTTCAAACCGTCTTATATTAATAAGCATTCTCTCTTCCATTTATCCATTTATATTTGAGAGTTTTGTGATTATCTTCATAATAATTTTCACATGCTTAATTATTTGGTTGACTGTTTAGACAAAGTATTTTATTTTAAAATTTTTTTGACAAAAATTACGATTAAAGCTTGCACTTGAAAATGTTCTTCTAATTACATAGCTTACTTGCTTTGATTAATAGTTAAAGGCACGAAACAACAAAGACCTAAATATCTGGATGTGAATTTTTTAAAGCAATACTCATCTCAAAAAATTTTGAGGTGGTTCTTTCTCATAGTTTTCTATAAATGGTATGATCCCTTACATTAATTGGATTACAATAAATTAAAATTAGAAATTCAAGCGAAGATCCCCTCATTGTATGTATGATTTTATTTAAACAAGCTCTTTTCGATGATTAAATAGAGAATAAAAATTGACGCATAGTTTTATTTTGAATCAATGGAAAGAGAAATTATAATTTGACAGTACCTTAGAATTAAGTTTGTATAATTTATTTATTTGGACTTTTTCCTTTCTTTATTTCCCATTTTGTTTAGTATTAAAATGGAAATATTGTTTTTATATGAGATATTAAGTTTGTGTCAGATGAATTGTTTAATGGGTACTAGCAGAAATGTGCTTATGATTCAAACTTAAATCCAAGTCTAAATATGGTGAAAGAATGTCATGAATAATTCATTCTTTGTTTGTCCTTCAAATGTTTTAGCTTATTCTATAGTTTGTAAGCGGTGCTTAGACTATATATTTTATTAATTTTTGTTGTGATCAGTATGTTACGTGTCTTTCTCTAGAAAAGAACTTTTTTGTGGACTTCATATTTTACATTTGTTTTACTTTGTCAACTCCATATACTTACATCTGTTTTATTTTGTAAATTACTCTAAAAATTCTTTTTCTAGGAACATATAGATTATTCAATGGAGTATATAAGGAAGAGGAAAAAAAATACAAACAACAAATATCTATTTTCATGTAAAGTTTAAATGAAGGTAATATTTACTATTTAACTTGAAAAAAGTAATCCTTTTTTTCATGCAAAATGGAAATGAAGAAAAATTTTTACTTCATATACATAACTTTTTTAACTTATTATAATGAAATATAAGTGATTATTATTAATTTTTTTGTATAGTTTTAGCACAAACTTACGAGGGATATATCAAACAATAATTTATTCGTATTAAAAAATGTCTCATCTTGTATTCGTTTTGAAGCACACAGATTTGAGTATGAGCCACCAACTTTCTGCTATTCTAACGATCAGGTTGGACTTACTTCAATTGATATACCACAATATTTATTTGATCTATTTAGTTCACAGTTAGTGCAAGCGAAGAAATTTCAAATATATATAAGATCATATAACAGTATATTCTCTTTTACATCATTTAGAATTAAACTTGACAAGGACCTTACTTCACAGAAAAATGGAGTTTATACTTTCAAAACTCAAAAGCAAATATATCATGATTTACCTTCTTTATTGCCAAAAAATAATAACACATTTTTTCTTGATTTAAATATTTTTAATGTTTGAGCATATAAAATGCGATTATAGCATGGTGAATTCTTAATGTTGGAGTGTATACCTCAATATGTTTTCTCACGTGGTCAATTATATGTGGCATTACCAAGAAGAACTTCCATGTCAACTACGAAAGTTTTGATGAAAAAAGAAAAAAAGTAGAGATTTGATATACAAAAAAATATTGTATTTAAAAATGTTCTTTGAAATTGAAATATCAATATAATCAATATAAAGTTATGAAATTTTCTTTTAGCATCATTGATCAAGATTATTAACAAGTTTATTAGCATTTAACAAATATTCTTTTTAGTATAGCTAATAGCAATAATGCCTGCATCTCTACTACATTAAATAAAAATCAAACATACCATCATGCACGAAAACTCCCCCCCAAAACAGAGAATAGTTTGTCTATGCAGATGTTTTGGTGGAATTTTAGATTGCAATTTTTATTCATGGGATACTATTAAAGGCATTATAACAAACAGTTGGCAATCGAAAAATCAACAAGAAAACTGCTTCTCGGTTCAATTGAATGGATCTAACCACATTACTTTCATAAGCTTCTTT
Source organism: Flueggea neowawraea (assembly GCA_948243855.1). Classification (NCBI taxonomy): domain Eukaryota; kingdom Viridiplantae; phylum Streptophyta; class Magnoliopsida; order Malpighiales; family Phyllanthaceae; genus Flueggea; species Flueggea neowawraea. Next base: position 15,741 of record CAODLS012975543.1, read on the forward strand.
CTGGCTGCTCTGATTTCGTTTTAATAGCCAGTCTTCACGGTTGCTTGCATTGGATAGGCATTATGTCACCATTGATACATCGATAATAGACATGTAATCCAAATGTGGGCAAGTGGAGCTCCTTGGACTTCGTTTTAATGGTGGAAGTGAAGAATTCGGTTTCTTCGAATACAATGATTGATGGGTACAAAGGAATGGGGATGTGGTTAATGCGGCCGAGTCGTTCGATGAAATGCCTAATGGAGATATGGTAATTGAACCCAGTGAAGTAATTTATTGTACAACTAATGGATTTTTGAAGCTCCCAATACAAGCCAGTTTTATAAGCTGAATCACATAGCTGGCATGTTAATTTGCATATTGAAGATTGCATAATGATCCTAAATTAGATAATCAAAAAACCAAGTTTATATTTAGGTATTTAATTATCAAATTATAATTTTTTTTGATAAGTTAAATAATAAATTTTTTCTTAACTTTCAATATTTTAAGCAATAAATTAAAAATCCCAAGAAAAAAATGGAGTGGAGATCATATTATTATTTTTAAGTGCATTGGCACTCATTGTCCATAAGATGACATTCATAATTTTAATCCTATACACTATCTAATTCTAATACAACACATAATATCGATTCTTTTTGTATTAGAATTAGAAAGTTAATAGGTAAAACATGCATAATGATAATAGTTGAAGAATTATATAATATTGGTACTTGAGAATTCTTTACTGATATGGAAAGATAATATTTCAATTTAATTGAGCTTCTTCTATTTAGAAGTTAATTATGATTAGGACATCAATACATTACTAATAGTATATCATACCTATTAGGATAAGGATACTATACAACTATATAAATATGTAACACCCACAATATTTAAGAAATTCAAATTATTGAAGAAGACACAACAACTCAAGAAAAAAAGGGCAAAAAAAACAAAAAAAAACCATCAAAGAGATTGAAACAAAGTTGAATGTGATGCATACAAATGGTGAGAAGATAACGCATCGCAAAAGAAAAGGGAAAAAGGACTCAACAACAAATGGATCAAGATGACTACAACATGCCAATATTTTTTTTTTAAATCAACAAATTAGATTACTTGTTTTGTTTCGAGTATCAAAAAAGATATATATTTATGCATTATAATAATTTCTACCTTTTGCCCCATTTCACAATCATAAACAATTATTATCTTTAATAACCAATAAAAATATATTTTGCAAACTCGAATTATAACAAAAAAAACACACGCACAACTCGCTTGTCAATTTTACTAGTATTATAAAAAAATAAATATCCTTATAAATAGGGCTGCAAATGAGCCGAACTACTCGGCATTCGGCTCAATAAAAACTCTTTCATGACTCGGCTCGTTAATAAACGAGTTGAGATTGAACAATATTTTAAACTCGAATCAATAAATGAGCCGAGTTTGAACACCCAAAAACTCCTCTAAAAAAGCTTGCGAATATGCTCGTTTATGTATTTATAAAAAATGCTCGTAAACAAACTTGTTTGTAGGCTCGTTTATATATAAAAATGTGTATATGTATATATAAATGTATATATGTTTATATATATTTTAAACTAAATTATGGAAAAAAAACTTATGTTTGGAATATTATTTAATATTTGAGTCACATCAACAAAAGTGCAAACTTACACTAATCGAATGTGCCTATAAAAATACAAGCATGCTCACATAAGATCTAATATTACGTTAAATTTGTGAAACAAATTGAAACTTATAATAATTTTTTGTTCAACTGCATGCTTAACATAATTCTATTAAACAAACCTAAACTTAAATGTATTCTTTTTGGATGTTTTGCCCAATTTAAACTTGTAATCTCGTTTTCAATTTTATTTGAGTTTTTGTTGAGTCAAGCTCGAAATGCTAACAAACAAGCTCATAAGTCTTGTAACGAGTTGAGTTTGAACAAAAGTTTGAGCTCGAGGAAGAGCCCGATTTAAAGCTCGAGCTTGAAAAATTTTAGTCGAGCAGAACTTGAATACTAAAACTTAGTTTGACTCGGCTCGATTACACTCCTACTTACAAATATACAAAAATAGAGAATTTTTTAAATTGACTTAAATAGAGTTATAAGTTGTTGGTGGTGGACCGTCGAGATCTAACAATCCGCTCAAAAAGAAAGTCCAAATTTAATTTCGTACTATAGCTATTTTCATTTATACTTTTATATTAACGTTAAAAAACAAAATATTATGAAATTTTGGTGCCGAAAAGTTTTAACGATTTTTTTGTTTGCAACATATACAAACATAAAATAATGGAATTTACAAAAATAAGCATTAAAAAGGGAACCACTTACCTAGATTTTCAGTTTGGTTTTCATTCGGTTTCGTTTTCATTTATTAGTTTACAAATATGAAAACTATAGGTACATGAAAACAAAATTATTTTAAAAAACAATGAAAAGCTTTAAAAAACTGAAGAAAACCAAATTGTAACAAATAAAAACCAAAAACCGAATTACACTGAAAAACAAAGAAAAGAAAACCAATTAAAAACCAAAAGAAACCAATAGCAGACAAAACTCAATTAGTAGTCTAATTCAAACAAAAAGTTAGAACAGAAAATCAAAGAAAAATAAAAAAAAATAAAAACAAACCAAGTAAGAACCAAACAAAAAAAAAATCAATATCATTAACCAAAGAAAAAATTATCAACAATTTTAAGAAAATAAAAGCAATAAGAGGAGAAAAAAACTAAAAGAAAAGGGAGGAATGGAGTCCTCTAACTGTAAAACTTGTTCTGACGATGAATTCAAACTGTTGATTTAGTTAAGCTTTTGTTGCTAAATCTCAACCAAAACCAAAGTTGTCCAGCTGTAATGATGGTTTTAGCGTTGCAATTCAACAAAAATTCTTTTTGTTATCAGAACAATTCTTATTGTTACAAAAATTCTTTTTTAAAAACTAACATTTAAATATTACAAATGAACAAAACCAAATTGATAGTTCTCAATTAACTTTTTTTAAAATTATGTAGTATGTTTAATTTAATTATAGATTATATATGCGTTATGTACTTCTTTGTTCACATTGTAAATATAGATTTCAAAATTTTTTTGTTTAAAATTATGATTTGTGATTTTATATGTGGTGTTGTACTGTTGCTGTATTCAATTTGTAGTGGTTTTTGATATGTTTTGGCACCAGCAACTTGACAATGGATGTAAAATTTAGCGACGGAATAGCGATGACCGATCAAATTATCAACAGATTTTGTGATGGACGCAAAAAAAAATTTAAACTCATAGCAAAGTAATAGAGAAGAGTAGGTTCGCCCCTATCCAGCGGCCCTGCCAGCTCCGCTTGGCCTACTGCCGACTCTTGACTTTTACTCAGCCTTGGCTTGATGGTTTTTCTGACTACGCCATTGACTATACATATTTTGTAAATATTTTATGCTGGATTATGATTTAAAATGACATTTTAAGTGTTTGTGTACCCTTTCTACTCATTTGATGATTGGATTAGAAAAAACATTTTAAATGGTAATTACAATATTTTTCGTGTTTTACACATTTTGCATATATTTTGTTCTTGTTCTGCATACATATTATAAAAAAGGCTTTCTTGCTATAATTTTGCAATTCTTCGTGATATTGTCACATAGCTACAAGCCTACCCAACATAATTACAGGCGCGTGGATCAGTTTTCAAAATTACAAGCGTGCAGTCTAGTTGTTATTTTTAGGCTTTTTCATCTGTTTTTATTTTGCTTTTTCTTTTTCTTTTTAGTTAGTTTTTATTATGCTTTTATTCTATTTTCATTTCATTCCTTTCGGGTTTTTTTATGGTTCTCAAATTTTTTTAAGTAGCTAACCCCTCTTGATTGTTTATACGAACTAGTTTTCCTTTTGTTTTTATTCTATTTTCAATTCATTCCTTTCGTATAATGAATGGTTCTTAATTTTTTCAAGAAGTGTTTTTTTTTTTTGCATATTGCACTAGTTGTCTTGTATACTATCTCAAGTCGATTTGAGAGGACTTAACGGGTACAGATTAATATGAATTCAGAAGTTTAATAGACACATCGAATGGTGAAATTCCTACCACCAATGCTGCTGTATTCCTAGCGTTCAAACTCGAGATTTCTAATTAAGGTAGAATAACTCCTACTAGTTGATCCAAGCGTACGGTTGTATTTTTTTTTTCAAGAAGTTAACCCTTCTTGTTTGTGTCACGACCCAAAATCGGTTCATGGCCGGCGTACGAGGCGGACTGTCCGTGAAAGTCCAGTCCATCTCGCACAAGACTTGGAGTACAAAAATACATACCCAATTTCCATTTATTAGTCAGCCTATTAGTCATGTTAAAACATTTTACAGATAATAAATTTTTAGAGAAAATAATATTCCCGAATACAAATATATATAGCCACATTTTCAAAATACTGAACAAATATTTACAATTAAAAACATTTTAATCATTATAACAATGAAATACAGGACCATAACTCACCACTCGGTGTGAAACATCTAACAAAACTAAAAATTAGGCCCGAACAACAGGACACTCACTGTAGACCGAGGTACCTCACTGAGCGCGAAAAAATCGAACGCCTGCTATCAAGTATACCTGAAAAATGAGGTAAAAAGGAACAATGAAAAAGAAGGGGGTCAAACCGAGTGAGAGACAACACTTCAGAGCACCTCACATGTGTCTCACAAAAACTGTTTTGAAAACGTTTCAAAACATACCATATACAGATATAAGTGTATATACGTATACACACTATATATAAAATAGTAATGGTTTCGAAAACCATTTTGAAATCCTTCGCAAATAAGACAGGCAACAAACAATCGACCGAATTGGTTAAATAAATAAATTAAATCTTAAATTCCCAAAATTCGAAATAGCCAAAAT
>CAODLS012976132.1:0-15167 GCA_948243855.1 Flueggea neowawraea
GGTACAAGTTTCGGTTTTTCTCACAACGTTAGGTATACTTCTTGACACCAAACTTTCTGTTTTGTACATGCATGTTCTTGGGTGGTTTCTTTTTGTTTTGGTTTGACTAATAACCTTAAAAGACTCATAAGAAACCCAACAATAAGCATATACGATGTGTCTGTTAGACTTAACTGATGGAAGTTGGGGTCAGGGATCAGAGCAGTTATTTTAGAACTAGGAGGGACAACCATGGATTTCGCCCTATATTTTATGAATGCATATCTCTTATATATTTAAAGTTATTCATCGTCATTAAGAAAAATAATAATAAAAGAAATTATTAAAACAAAAAAGAACATAATGATATAAAGACCAAAACCAATATTTGATTGTTAAAGTAAAAAACATTTAAGGAGAAATTAACCACGTTTTGTGTCCAGACCAAAATTCGAAATAAAAAAACGACGTCGTTTTTATGGAGAATTAGGTGCACATGTTTTGTTCAGAACAAATTAACTCTCTCGGTCATGCATTCCCAATTTGAAGAACACAAAACAATCCCTAATTTTGTTATTTCTCTCTCTCGCTCAACGCACGCCGCTCAATCTCATTCCTTTATCCTCGCCGATGCTCGCTCTCTCTTTCGCCTCTCGTTGTCACTCTCGCCTCACCCATCTCTTCATTCTCGCTCTCTCTCTCTTTTTGTTGCCACTCTCGCCTCACCCATCTCATCACTGTCTCTTTCTCGTCTCTCCCATCTCGTCGGCGTCCTCGTTGTCACTCTCACCCGAGAAGGTCCAAGCATCCTGACAAGATTTTCACTAACCCTAATATCGAGAACTGTAATAGGAGTTAATAGCTAAGGTAGAAGTTGTGATGTTCTTTCTTTCTTTCTTTCTCTTATATATATATATATATATATATAATAGGATCATCTGTTTGATTTATTTTCCTTTTTTCACTCTTTGGTTTTGTAATAAAGTGAACTGATTCAAAATGTAAATTTCAAATATTCAATTTTTAAAGTTTGTGTTGGTTTACAAAAGAGGTAAGCTTGAAGTGTCAATCCAACAGCTAAAACCTGTTCGCTAAAATATTTTGAGCACAACATTAAACATGGTCGATCCATAGATACCAGTAAAGAATTGTTTATCTGTAGAAAAGAAAAATAAAATTAAGTTGTAGAAAATGTGTATAAAGCCTAAATGTAAGAAGGGAACAAAATTAGAAATTGTCGTTTGGAAAGCATTAGAAAGCAACAATTTAAACATAAGAAAACCAATAATTCTAAAAGCATAGCCAATATACTTCTCTGTTCAATCCAATGAGTTGATCATCGACACTGAAAATAAAAATTGTGCATTCGAATATACAGAGTTATAGCTATCAGTGACACACCCAAATAACCAATCACTTCTTACTTAGTCGTTAGTTTTAGGACACCCTACAAACTACTTCTCTTACCCACTAGACAACCTCCAGGATGGTCTAACAAGATTTAATCTAATGGCAATAATAAGAACCAAAAAGACCCTTATCTTAGTCAGTGAAATCGAAAACATCGTTGATCATTTAAAGTTGATTACACAATTTCATAACATGAAAGATGTGCAACCATAAATTGACAAGTTATTTTCTACCTATATAAAAATTAATGAGAAACGTTCTATTAATCATAAATAGCAGTATATTATGCAATCAACTAGTCAACTGATCATATTGAACTATCAACATAAATAATAATAGAAATGAATAAGGCACAGAAATTGAATAAAAACTCAAAATACCTCAATAATGAATAAATGCAAAAGTCTTGCAACCTAATTCGATTGAACATCAAAAGTTCCTTGCTTAGAAAAGAGTTTAGTTACACATGTTGAGAAGAAAAGACAAAATCAATAATGTGGTTATGTGTGGCTACCTCCATATATAGAAGAAAAGAAGGGGTTTTCATATGTTCCTTAAAAACCTAATCCTTAATTTCCTAGAGCTAATATTGAATAAAAGACTTCGATATCGTCCTCTAAACATCAAATTCGAAGACCGAATGGCCCAAAACACTCGACCCATCAATATTTGATAAATTCGGCCCAGTTTCCACAGCCCCCATACGACATGGTCATGTCGTGTCACAATCCATACTATATATTCCTCTTTCTTCCTTTCAAAATGAAACTGTTTCCACCAAGTATTGACCCATTCATCTAGAACAACACATGAATACAAAAGAGAATAAATACACAGAGATGACAATAGATTGGCACACAAAATAATGCAAAATGAAACATAAAAATGTACATGAAATGCAACTTATCAAATCTCCCCACACTTAAACAATACTTGTCCCCAAGAATTCAACAACTCAAAGACAATCAAGAACTCAACTTCTAATACCCCCACATAATGTACTACCCATGTCGATATGCACTGAAGATTCAAGAGCAGACACAACTAACGCCAGGCTAGCCGACAATCTTTAAAAGATCAGTCTCTACATTGGTATTTCCCCCAAAAAAGATAGTCGAATCCACTACCTCACAGATAATACACTCTATCTCTCAAAGTTTTTAGGCTAAGTGTTTATGCTCATATAAGCCATAACAATTCTTTCTGTAACTTGATCTTTAGTCAAATCTTCACCACTATAAAAGTTCAAACCAAAATACCAATAAAAAAAACTTAAAATAGGCTTGTAATGGGGCTAAAACATGGGCTAACAAGTTGAGAGAGAACAATGGAAGCAAGCTAACACATACCAACAACCTAAGCGCACAATGTTGATGCAAACCAATAAAAATCACATGTGTTTACTTTCTTTAAAAACAAGGTTGTCCAAAACATTTCATTTTTATTCGTTGTTTTTCTTCTTTCTTTCTTTATTCTTCTTTTTTTTTTGTTTTCTTTTCAACTTTCATAGCAATGTTACTTTTTCAGCACAAAATTAAAACTACACAGCCATGTTTTCTATACAATATGAGCACAAAATCATTTGTAAGAGATGTCTAATTAACATGACATTAACATTAAAACTGAATAGCCATGTTTTCTGTACAATATGAGCACAAAATCATGGCATTAACATTAGAAATTAGTATTGGTAATGTATAGCAAAAAAAAACTCTCAACTTAAGGCACCCTTGTTGGAGGTTAACCACAAAATTGGGAAGGGTACAAATGGGTTTAAAAACAAGAAAAAGGCAAACATTTCATAAAAGGGTAAATAATGGATTAACATAAAAGGTAGATGCTCAAAGAAAAGATTGAAACAAAAGGTTAACAAACAATGCCTTTTGTCATTTCAGTGTCTCAATTTAAAAAAGTGTGGTCTTGAAATGCACGTCATATCAAGCTCTTGTAGTGTCCTACTATGATCGATTAATCACACACAATAAGAAATAGAGTGCATGTCACCCTTTAAGGCTCAATTCTCGCACGAGTCTTTAAAATGAGGGATCTTAGACGTTAAGGGAATAGTTATACAAAAGTGCATAGAAACTCAAGTTATACAAAAGTGGCTATATGAGGGATCTTAGATGTTAAGGCACTCGAAACTTCAGTTCTCGAATACTAAGGATAAATTCACACAAAACACATACAGATTAAGTGTGGGATGCATGCAAAAATAGAATGCGAACGCAACAAGAAATAGAATGTCAAAAAAATTCTAGAAAAATAGTTTCGACATTCCGTTGACATGGTCATGTAGTATGCAACACCAGAATCATGACCATGTAGAACAAGACAAGACACACATGCAAAATCATGCATCTACGTAACACAAAAAGGCAAACAAGTAAAAACATGCAGATGATAACGGAAAATTAGGGAAAATTCAGTACTAAAAATAAAATTCAAAGACAATAAACACAACGAACAAAAATTATAACATAACAAAGTGAAACATTTCCCCGCCTCACACTTAAATCTAATCTTGTCCCCAATGTTATAAGAGAATATAAAATAAAAGTGGAAGGGGAAAGAAAAAGCTTCTTTGGTTCTCAAGGTGACGGGTGGCTTGGTGGCGTCTCGCGGAGACAAGTAAAGAGCGCAACTATGTTGTTCTCCACTTTCTCCATTGTTCTGGACATCCTTTGCATAAGAGTTTCCATGGCCCTTGACATGCTTCAAGGTTTGCAAGACGTGCCTCCACTATCAGGTTAGGGGTTGTTCGTCCAAGCGCTTCCTCTGGTGGGAAGAATTCATAGCAGCCATTAGCACCTTCGCGCACAATCTGCATCCTTCACAAAGTAGACATATCCAACAGATTACCGTGGAAAGCTCGGTCAGATTGGTGTTAGTCAGTGGTAGATTATATAAAGTAATTGCAAGACGAGTAATCATGGGGCCTAAAAATAATGCATTTTTTTCTCTTTTTCAATTGGCTAACAACATATTGAATCTGGGTAAGTAAGAAATAGCCCATGTTGACCCGAAGGCCATTCCCAGCATACCAAATAAAAAACAATTCATGTTTCAAAAGAATGTTACTGTTGTCTTTCCTCCCTGAGAAATTGAATGCCATAAAGCATTGGAAAATACGGCGGATCGAATCACTAAGGGTGTTTGCTTTAGAGACACTCAGGTCATAGGGATTAGGATCAACTAACCACCTTCTATAGCTTTCTTTCTCATCAAATTCCGTTCATAATCACAATAAGAGTTAAGATAAGCACTATGATGTGTATATGCACACTCAACCAACCATAAATGACAACGGTAACTGACATCTCACTCTCATTCCCTACAAGTACAAATCTAATTGTGCCCAGAGTGGAAAAATTAGAACCTGAGTCTGTATTAAATTCAAAAGATGTATAAAAGTCCCAGCACAATTCAGAAAAGGTTGATAAATTGAGATCAAGAAATTGAGTCATAACCACACTATTCACTAGGCCCTAAACCTATGCTCAATTGCAAAATAAGGTAAGCATTCCATTTCAACTCATCCAGTAGCATAGATGGGAGTTTCACGTACCTGAGCAAGGAGAGCACAATCAACGCGTCGAGTGTAATCAAAATGTTTGTCCTAACCCGTAGCCATTGTGTTGCGTCGTTGAACCCATCGGCCCTCTCTTGTACGGGCACGACACTAACGTTGCGGAGGAGGTTTGTTGGTATCTGTTGCAGAGGGATCAAAAAACGAGACCGGTGCCTCGACTGGAGACGGTGAGCACCGACGAATAGGTGAGCGACGGCGCAATGGTCCGACATAGGCATCTCGTTGTGGTAGTGACGGAGCACTGCGATTTCTGGCTTGGGACTTTGTAAACGACATCTTTCAAAACAAAGATTTTGTGGTCAGGACGGTGAGAATCTGAGTGGTTATGGAAGATTGAGGGTGGTGGGATTGAGGGTTAGGGTTCGGCTGTTGTTGAGGAAGAAAGCGAATTGAAAATTGAAAGTGGTCCCAATTTTTGACAAAGAGGGGTATTTGATGACTTTTTGACAAAATTACCAAACTAGCTCCTCCTTGTATGTGCCAAAATTACCCTTATGTCTTTGACTTTCCACCCAATGTTGATCATGTCGTATGCAGTATATGCACTTCCCCACGCTTATTTTTTAAAGTTGGCTCGTGTTATTATGCTTCGTTCTTTCCACCACAATTATACACTAAAACAACACCAAACTCAAGACCAAGTGCTATTAAATTAACTAAATTAAATGGGACTAAATTTGAATACATCAAAACAAAAAGGAACTAAATTTACTGAAAGAAAATGCAGTAAAGACCTTGGGTTACCTCCCAATAAGCGTTGTTTTTTAACGTCGTTGGTTCAACGGTGGTCATGCTTAGTTGTAATGAGATTCAGAAACATAATCTACCTCAACTGAATATGGCTCAAAGCCTTCATAAAATGGTCTTAAATGTTGACCATTGACTTTAAATACCTTCCTGATATGAAGGCTCTAAATGTCAATCACGTCATGAGGATAAATATGAACTATCACAAATGGGCCAACCCATTTTGAACGACGCTTCCCTGTAAAAAGCTTTAAAGTCAATTCAAAGAGGAGTACTTTCTAACCAACCTTAAACTTTTTTCTCTGCAAGTTGGCTATCATGAAAAGCTTTGGTCTTGGCCTTGTATGTAGTCGCACCCTCATAAGTATTATTTCGTTTTTCCTCAAGCTCTTGCAGTTGGAGTTTCCACTATTGCCCGACTTTTTGGAAATTAGTTATAACACCTCGCTCAAGCTTTTCCATTCTAGAAAATGATTGTTTACATGTCCAGATCATTCAAGTCTTGATTCGGGCAGTGAATGTCGAGTTTTTTAGAGTGACTTAAGGTTCTTCGATCATAAAAATTGAAGAGTTTTGGCATTACACGGTCGTGTAATTATCCGTGCCTCAGGGACAAGTCCTTAATCAAAATTATGGAGTTGAAACCATGTTTTGGGAAACAAAAATGCAAGGCAAGCCACTACATGAACAAAGACACAGTCGTGTCTTTATCTTTGTCTTGTAAAACCTTGGCTTTTCTCAGTTTTCTTGCCACTGGACATTACACGGGTCGAGACACAGTCATGTATGTGCTCATGTCTTTCCAAAAATGACCCAATTCTTCATAAAATGGTGTGTTTTGGTGGAGGGGTAATTAAATACCCATCCCACACTCATTTGGCCGGCCATTCCACCCATTTTTCACCCTACACAACTAAAAAACTCTCTTCTTTCCTCTCATCCTCTCTTCCTTGCCTCTCTTTCATTCCATTCAAGTTCTTAAGGTAAGACCTCCATCCCAACTCTTTTTTATCATCTATTCATGTAGAATAATGGTTTGGGACTTGTTTTATTGCAAGAAGATGTGGTTTGTATAGTAAGTTTTGTTTTAGATTTTAGTAAATGGGTTTGGAAGAATTTCATTGTAGGTGAAATTTAAGTTGAAGCTTGATTTAATATCATTAAATAGGTTGAATGAAGGATGAATTTGTGCAGAAAGATGATGATGGAAGTTGAATTGGAGATGGATAAGTAGGTTAAGGTTTGGTAGAATAGAAAATTGGGGTTTTCATGTCCATTTGTTTTGTTGTTGAAATTAGTTGATTAATCATGAAAGTCAACATGTTTTGAGGTGATTTAGGCAATTTGGAACAAGTTGGACTTGGTTGGACAAATTTGGGGTGTTTTTGATAAAATTTCTGCCACAGTGACTATGATGTAAAATTTCAAATATTTGAGGTCTAGATTTTAAATTTTTTAAAGTTGAGGGACTAGGCTGTAATTTTACAAAACGTTCAATTATCGAAGAGAAGGTTATATATTCGATCGCAATAGAATTTTCGACGTCATCAGGGGTTTGACTTGTATATGCATTCTAGGTATTTTTGAATTGCCATAGTTACCATAATTGACTTTGCTATGATTTATTTGGTTTCAGCTCTGTTTGATTATTGAGGTGACTAGTCATTCACCAATGGTTCGTGACTGTATTCTTTGGCTCATATCCAGATGAGTTGGATGTCATGTTAAACACATAGGCTATCTGAACTTATATTGTTTTTTATATATTCAGACTTTGCATGAAATCTAGATAAATTAAAGGGTCTGTAAATCGTAAAATTTGATTTATGTGAAATATGGAATAAGAAATCTATAAATAGCATATTAAGATATGTTCAGTGATAACCTCTCTAATTATTAGTCTGCTTGCATGCTTGCTTGCTGGAAATGTTTTCTGTAAATTATTCTGACTCGGGACACCTTAGCTACGGAAAAACGTAGCCTTTGGTATGTCGTTGTTCAATAAAGGCCTAGTTACCGGGTTGGTGTAACACTATGTGTCTGGCCAGACGCACGAGTCAAATTGCAAGGAGTCCACATCTGATAACCAGTTAGGAGAAATGATCAGTTTAGTTAGGTCTCGTGTTTGATGGTTAGATAGGAAAATATGTGAATATCTATTACACTATATAAGATTATGGATTATGTGTAATTGCATGTTGTTTGCCATATCTGCAAACCGTTTAGAGATATGTTTTGTTTTCTCAAATTACAATATATATATATATATATATATATATATCAGTGTGTGTAGTATTATTTTAGTATATACGAGCATGCGATATTTTCAAAATCGCTTTTAAAATAGTTTATTTGAGGACATGGAGTTGTTTCGTGTGTTTATCCCTCACTAAGTATTCTCACCCCCTTTCATGGCTTCAACATTTTAGGTTCTTTTGTTGATAACAACCATTCGACACTCCGTGCTCATTGAGGCACTTCGTTTCACTTAGTGAATGCCCTTTTGTCCGGGCCCTCGACTTTTGTATTAGACCTCTGCACCGAGATAATAGTGGGTTAATGGATGTATATTATTATTTTGTTAACCGGATTAATTACAAATATTTCTACATTTATTTTGATATAGTATTATATTTTGCTAAACTTGCTATTTTTATCTTTATGAAAATATTTTCTTTATTTATAAAATGATTTATTGGTTTAACTTTGTTAATAAATTGGTTAGTAATTGGTTAAGAAAATGAATTCGATAAATGTTCTGATTATTTGAGGCTTATGCACGATGGGTCGGGCCACCGTTTTGGTTCGGTTCGCTTTGTACGTCGATCATGGTTCGACACGGGTCATGACAAAGGTGGTCTCAGATCCTTAGGTTTCGTAACTCTGGGTCAGTTATGGAGCTTAGGTAATCTTTATCGAGTTAGTATGATTTTCCTTTATATTTTTATATTATTACCTTTGTACTGTGGCAATTGTCAGCATTCTGATATCTGTAAATGCACTATTTTTGTCTGTTATATTTATAGATATGGACCAACATTGGGAGACACCAACTAAGGTCGTCACTAGGTGCGTAGCCGCTGAGGCCGCCAACCAATCAATAGCCTATTAGGGCGATTCGCATAGTCAGTTGGAGGTTAAGGCATCACCTCCTCAGCAACAACCTTGTATTGCATGAACCATTGAAAATGTGAGTGTGAGATCCTCTAAACGGTATCATAAAAGAAGAAGGACTAAGGAAGCAGTGAGTGACCACTAGGTTCAAGGTTAGAACAATCAGTGTAATCCCAATATGGCAATCTAAAAAGGAAGGAGGGGAGGGTGAATTGGATTTAAGCTAGAAATTTAAAACCTTTAAATTCTTTTTAACACCTTATACAAAAGAAAGCAATAGCTTGATTCAAGACACAACCACAATAAAATGAAATAAAATAGATGAAGGGATAGGAAAAACAAAGCCTAAATTTGTAGTGCTTCGGTCCTATTGACCTACATCCACTCCTCCAGCTCACTGGAGAATTTTGAATCCACTAAGAACTCCTCACTTGTAGGTGGAGGCAAATCGTTACAATTTCTTATTTATCAGGTTCACAAGAAACCTTCTACACCTTGCTTTTCAAAGAAACAAACAAGACAAACCTATACTACCCTTTAAGCTTATACCAAAGCTTGATTACAAGTGGATTCCCAGATTTGAAATGAATATCTCACACCAACTCAATAAGAAAATAGAAAATCGAAGCTCTGTTGGTACAGGAAATGAAGAACACTTAAGAGAGAGAAAGTAAAGAATCAAATTTGCAAAGCTTGGGCACTCTTTCAGTAATGTTCATACCTTCTTAAGAGTTAGGCATGCCTATTTATAGGCACTCTCAAAAAAATAACTATTGTAATTCCCAATGTAGCTGTTGTGAGAGAATTGTAAAATGCTGAATTTGGTGAGGTCATCCCATACTATGTGTGTATCATAGTTACTACGTGTATAGTACATAATTCCATCAAATTTGTACGCACGCCATTCTTCCTTCTATATGCTCAACATAGAGACCAGTAGCCACTGCTTGAATTAATTTGATACTAGGTGGCTACTATGCGCATTGATCTTCTTCGGTATGTGTAGCTCTTCCATTTTGTGCACTTTACACAATTATTCTACTTGCGTTGACGTTTGTCCAAAGATCACACCTTTGATTCTTCACGTGATTGTGTTAGAGAATATTCAAATTTCCAAGGAGCATCTTGAATTCGTCAGTATTCTGCAACCTCGTTTGTACGCTTAGTAAGGCATTACTACGTGCGTAGTATGATCCTTCAAAGATATCACATTTACTCATCAACACGCACTAATTAATGGATAAAACGTGACTCTGCCTTCTCTAATGATTCTTCTTCAATTTGCATCACAAACCCCTCTATGTGTATAACATGTTCTTCAGTGTGCGTAGTATGATGTTACCTTTAGACCCATGAGAAACACATCTCTACTACATACATTTAACTAGCCTTAATGCGCACAACAAGGATATGGACTATTTTGTCTTGCTGATATAATACTTCTATGCATGCAATATTTCCTTCTACGTACATTCTATTAGTTCTACATGAATTGTATCCTCTTTTATGCGCATAGTGTCAATTTTGAAAAACCCAGAATTACTTTAGCTTGATCGATGTGCATAGATCATGGCACAAAGTGCACAGATCGTTCTTCCACACGCTTAGAGAGTTATACAAAGTGCACAAATTAACTATTTCAAGTGTTTTGTTAAATCATCAAAACTTAGAAGGAATTTCCATGTTAACCAAAAATTGGTTCAATAGTCAACATGCATAGAGGCACAATTTCTCCTTAGGGCACAGAGGCAAAATGAGGGCAACCACAGTGACAGACTAGTATAGCTAATAAGTCGCCCCAGGGTTCAGAAGAAGATTCAGAGTGTTGAAGGTACAACTGGAGGCAAAATTCCACCGTGAAGTACATGTTGGAAAAGACATCCCGGGCTAGGTAACAAGGTAAGGGGCTAGGCACAAGATGGCTAAGTGTCCTCACAGGCTTCGCATCAGGATTCAGGCAGGATGGTCTAAGGTTAAAGCCTCGAGTACTATTATCACTGACATAAAGAGAAGTGACATAAGATCCCTTAAAGGTAAAGAAATTGGGGTTGTGGTTGGACCAAACATAGTAATGCAGTTGGAGGAAGTCAGTCTTGGGTCCATTGTTCGACTTGTCAGGAGGCTCAACCCTCTTATGCAGTAGAGAATGGTACACTTTTTTTTTGGGACTTTTGCATATATTTTATTTGATTTTGGTGCCATACATTCATTTGTTGCATTAGTTCTTATCAGACACATGTGGCTACTAGTACATTTATTAAAGGAAATTTGTCTGAGGTTTCCTTACCCTTGAGTAGTCAGATTTTAGTTGAAAAATGGTGCGAGAATTCATTAGTGTATTTTTTTAGAGTAGATGATTTATTTGACTAGTTGTAGCGAGCATAATGGTTCTATAAAATCGACTTGAGGTTGGATTATTACCAGTTAGAGTTGAAGGAAATATATTTCTATAATATCCTTTCAGACTAAGTATGGTCAATGTTGTTGAGCTCAGTTTTGATGATGATGAATGCAAAACATCCATGAAAGTGATGCAGAAGTGCGAGCTCTATGATTTGTGGCTTCAATGCACATTTAGGAGGATCAATGTACGTTGCAGTATAAAATATTGGATGCTATGCATGTTGAATAAATGCAATGTGCACATAGGGCAATGCAGTGCACGTAGATGCTGTGTATCAGAGAAGCAGAATGCTCCAAGATTTCTCTATGCACATTAAAGAGGTTCAACACACACAAATGAAATACAGTGCAAATCAGGTCTGAATGTAGCATCATACTAAGCTCATAAATAATGATTCTACGCACGTAGATAAGCTATAGATGAGGACAAAGCTCCACGAGATTTGAATTTGAATATTCTCGAACACGATGACATGAAAACTAAAAGTGCAATCTTTGAACATGGTCAATCTATGCACACAGAAGGAATTCTATACACGTAGACAAGGGTCAGATGAGAACAAACGCAATACGCTCCTCGAAAATTTGAATTTGAATATTCTTTGACACAGTCACGTGAGGAATCAAATGAGCTATCTTTGAAGAGGAACGATTATGCACGTAGGAGAGAGTACTGCGCACTAAGAACAATGCATGCAGTACATGGTACAAAGCATGTAGATCATCTGCCAATGCACGTAGAAAGGGAACAACGCACGTAAATGTCAATCTAACCAAGGCAGTGATTACTGAAGTTCTTGCAATGCACGTAGAAGGAAGATCAAAGCGCGCAGACTTCAGTTGGAACAAGGTAATGTACATGTGGATGGTTGCTACACACGTAGTAAAGGGTGACATCATTACTGGACATAATTTCTATTTGTTTGACAATGGCTACTTTGAGGCTTCAACGGTTATATTCATACAAGTGGCTATGAAAAGACATTACAAAGCAGAAGGAAGATAAAAGAGACATTTGCTAATACTTTCTATTTATTTTCTCTATCATTTCTACCTTTCTAACCTATTTTGAGTTATTTGTTTGCTATCACATTTATGGGTTTGTGTGAAATTTATTTTGTTATAACTTAGGTTGAATCTGTAACAAGAAAGATTATATGCTTAGGGTAGATGGGTTTTCTTATTGTGCCTTAGAAAAACAAGAGTGGTTGCTAGCGAGCCTTAGAAAACTAGAGATTTCGTTTGCTTGTCTTGTCCTTAAAACAAGGTGAACGATTTTCAGTTGGGCCCGTAAAAACTAGGGATTCAGTTTTCTTTGCAAAAACAATGTGTAACAGTTTTCTTGTTGAGCCCACAAAAATAAAGAGTAACAGTTTGCTTGTTGAGCCTGCAAAACAAGTTTTGTAAACGGTTTCCTTCCACCCGGTAGTGATGAGTAAGTGGATTGAAATTCTCTAAGACATCTAGAGGAGTGGACGCAGGTCAAGGAGGACCGAAACACTATAAATCAAATTTATTCTCTCTTCCCTTACTATCTCTCTCTTACTTTGCATTTGTTTTTTATTTATATTGTTGTGTGTGGATTTTATCTTTGGTTTTAAGTTGCTTCTGCATTTAACTTTGATTTCAACTTAAAAGAACTTTGTTATTTGTTTTAGTTTGCAAAAGATATACAACAAAGTTTTTAACTTGCCAAAAATCCAATTCACCCATCTCTTGGATTGCTATTATACATTAAGACCGAAGCTTTGAATTATGGGTGGCAGATAACGTCGTTTAACTTTGCCCCACCGACATTTATGGACTTGATATATAAGGTATTTAGGATGGACTTGGATTAGTTTGTCGTTGAATTTAAATGATGGTATTTCAGATTTTTCGAGGAATAGGAGAGAGTCATTTGATATATTAGTAAGTTGGATTAATTAATAAGGTGGAATTGAAGTTTTCGGATAGTTCACAAAACAACATAATAGGATTGTCGGAGAATAAGAGAATCTAATGATAACTTAAGTACAACAAGTTTGAGGAAATTAGTTGATAACCATAGTAACTCTGGATGACAAAATTTTGGGTTAGTTCATGTACACATGCTATGATTTGTTGAGTAAATAGACTTGATATTGTTGTCAAAAGAGTATTGCTTGGTAGCATGATTGACTAAAAGACTATTATGTGTTGACTTTGGTTTTGATGATAATGTATACAAAACATCCATGAAAGAGATGCAAAGATACAAAATCTATTATTTGTGGCAATAACGCACGTAGAGGCTTTGATAAGCACGTTGATGGATTCAAATCTGGCTCTTATGTAGATAGTGTGAAAAGTACATAGATGAGAAGCAGATCTCCCTATAACTGATTTTGAATGATTGCGTACGTAGAGGTATTGTTGCGCACATAGTCAGGAATTCAATTCGAAGAGATTGAATCATAAGACGGCTCATGTAGAAGGTTTTGCATCATTCAATGAACACATATTATCAAAGGTGTGATCTTTGAACTAAAGGCTCTATGGATGTTTCTGAGGAGCTATACACGTAGACGAGATGCGGATGAGGACAAATCCAATATGCTTATTGGGATTTGAATTAGAATATTCTCTGACATGTGTGATGATATGGAGAATCAAAGGTACGATCTTGAAAATGGAAATCGACAATGCATGTAGCAAAGTTGACTACGCATGTAGAAGATGAAACATGCTAAGCACAAGTAGATGTTGATTTATTCAACGCAGTGAACACTGGGGTTTTGGCAATGCACGCAGACTTGCTACCAAAGCACATAAAACTCTGAAGCAAGAAGACGTTGTGCACATAGATGGTTGCTACACACGTAGAAGGTTGTGACATCATTTACGGATAGTATTTTATATTCTCTCATATCAGCTACTTTGAGGCTTCCAACGGCTATATTCTTTCAAGTGGCTCGGATCAAAAGAGAGATAAGAGAGACCTTTGCCAAGTTTTCTATTCACTTTCTCTATCTTCTCTACATTTCTAACCTATTTGAGCTATTTACTTGCTATTACTTTTCTGGGTTGGTGTAAGTTTAAATATATTATATCTTGGGTTAAATTTGTAACAAGGAAGATTATTTACTTGGGTAAATAGGTTTTCTTGCTGTACCTTGAAAAATAAGATTGGTTTGCTAGCGAGCCTTAGAAAAACTAATGGATAGGTCTTTCCTTGTGTTGGTTCCTTAGAAAAACAAGAGTGGTGAACAATTTCCTTGTTGGTCCCGAAAAAAAAATGGTGTAAAGGTTTTCTCATTGAGCTGGCAAAAACAAGATGTAATGGTTTTCCTCCACCCGAAATAAGGAGATAATGGATTGAAATTCTTAAAAGAATCTCAATGATATTAGTGTAAGCCCTAGCCCCAACGCATTGTATCCAGATTATATATATATATATATATATTATGAGACATTTTTTATCTCATTATTATTCATGTGCATGTTTAATTTGATAAAACATCCATGAATAGTGATTCTGCTTAAGTTATCAAATGTGTGATTTGGATAGTAAAACCTTGAAGTATAAAATAATATTATTCTAAATATCCCTAGTCAATTATTGTCATGGGAATGACAATGAACCAAGACTAGTATGTACTCTATGAGATGATCATGTTTTACTGGTCATAGGATATGAGATATCAATCAAAGAACATAGAACATGTTAGAGAATAGAATTTTGGATCGATCCGCTTATGAGAATACTACATGGTTGAAAGGTCATAAGTATTTCTCATACAACGCTTATTCTAGAATCCCTCAACCTGAAATCACTATGGATTCTTAGGTGATTTCTCGTATACTTTGACGTACGCCTAAAGTTATTTGTAATGAGTAACAAGTATGGGTATGATTGGGTATGCCATGACTCATGCTAAGAAACATGAGTAAAGTGAAGGAA
>CAODLS012976494.1:0-11088 GCA_948243855.1 Flueggea neowawraea
CGCAAGTAGATGATTGCTACGAACGTGGAAGGCTATAACATCATTACTAGATAGAATTTTCTATTCTCTCACAATTTCTAATTTGAGGCTTTCAACGATTATATTCTACCAAGTGGCTATAAATAGACGTCCCAGATCAGAAGAGAGATAAGAGAGACCTTTGCTAAGTTTTCTATTCACTTTCTCTCTCATCTTTACCTTTCTAACCCATTTGTGCTCTTATACTTGCTATTATATTCTGGGTTTGTGTGAGCTTAAATTTGATATATTTGGGTTGATTTTGTAACAAGTAAGATTATTTACTTGGGGTTGATAGGTTTTCTTGTTAAGCCTTAGAAAACCAAGAGTGGTTGCTAGTGATCCTTAGAAAACTATTGTTTAGGTTTTTCTTGTTTTGTTTTCTTGGAAAAACAAGAGAGGTGAATGGTTTCTTAGTTGAGCCCGTAAAAACTAGAGGTTGTAACAGTTTGCTTGTTGATCCCACAAAAATAAGTGGTGCAAATAATTTTCTAGTTGAACCTGCAAAAACTAGAAGTTGTAAAGGTTTCCCTCCACCTATAAGTGAGGAGATAGTGGATTGAAATTCTTGAGAGGATTCTCAATGAGTGGACGTAGGTCAAAGAGGACCGAACCACTATAAATCAGATTTGTTCTCTCTTCCCTTACTCTCTTTACTTTACTTCATATTTGCTCTCTATGTATTGTTTGTGAATTAGTTGTTTTATTGCTTCCGCATTTGACTTTGATTTTATTTATAAAAAACTTTGTTATTTTCTTTAGTTTGAAAAAGATTTTCAACAAAGTTTTTAAATCCCTAAAACTCCAATTCACCCTCTCTCTTGGAGTGCCATTGCCAACCCCTTTTGAGACCAACAACAACCTTGCTGAGTTCATAATCTCAACCAACTCATAGAGTTCACAACTTTATGGAGTTCACTAGCTCGCGGAGTTCACCTCGTGGAGTTTACCAGCTCATGGAGTTCACCAATTTGCGGAGTTCACCATCTCTACCACCTCACAGAGTTCACAACCTCGCCAAGTTGGCCAACAAATATAATTCACCGACTCACAGAATTCATCAACTCACCTTGCGAAGTTTATCATCTCTAACACATCGTGGAGTTCATCTTCTCCACTCCACCTTGCGAAGTTCATCATCTCCACTCCATTTTACGGAGTTCATCATCTCCACTCCACCTCGTGAAGTTCATTATCGCCACTCCACCCTGTGGAGTTCATCATTTCCACTCCACCTTCATGGAGTTCATCACCTCGAGAAGTTCACCAACTCGTGGATTTCATCATATCCTTGCAGAGTTCGCCATCTGCTCGTAGAGTTTAGCAACTTGTGGAGTTCATCATCTCAACCCCACTTTGCAGAGTTTTTCATCTCCTCGTGAGGTTCACCATCTTGTGGAATTTATCATCTCGAGCCCACCTTGTAGAGTTCGCCATCTCCTTATAGATTTCACCACCTCGTGGAGTTTACTGGCTTACGGAGTTCATCATCTCCATAATTAAGGAGTTCACCGCCTTAAGGAGTTCATCATCTCCACCATGCTAGTGTTCAGGGGCTTTCCTCTAGGTGATCATGCTGGTGTTCAGGGACTTTCCTTTAGGTGATCGTGATGAGGATTGAGCTTTTACTAGACTTAATAAGCTCAATCGATTTACCTTACTATCCTAAGGCATATACTCTCCAATCACTTTGTTAAGAAACTTGCTTGGACAAAGTGATTTGACATGGTTGAGATTGTGTCGGCTCGCACTTGTCGGGTCTTTCAAGGCTCCAAGTTGCATGTTATATTAATGTAAGCAATGCACACTCGACTATGCACTATATTCAGAATTCTACTGTGTGTGTTCTACAATGAGTGCTTAGTTCCCCGCAAGATTTGTACTCTTATGTCGTAGCACAACCTTAGTCATTTTTCATTACGTGCTTCCATAATGAGAGCTTGGTGCATCCACAAGATTTTCTACTCATTGCATGTCTTAGCATTTTATCATGATTCAGTGCCCTATTTTTCGTAGGCTTGATGACTATATGCGATGTTCAATTTCTTACTGTGTGTGTTCTACAATCAGCGCTCAGTTTTCCGCAAGCTTTATGTTATATTGCCACATCGCAGTCTATCTTTTCGTTGCGTGTTTTCATGGTGAGAGCTCAGTTTCCTGCAAGCTGTTTTACTCACTATACATATTTGTCGCGTGAGAGCCCGATTTCTCGCAAGCTTTTCTACTCACTACACATGTTTGTCACATGAGAGCCCAATTTCCCACAAGCTTTTCTACTCACGATTTAATTTTTTTTCTGCACGCTCTTGGTAAGGACTTGAGTTTTAACAAACATTTCTACTCACACAGCCTTAGTAGCCTTTTATTCTTTATCGCATGTGTAGATGGTGAGAGATCGATTTCTTACAATCTTTTTTACTCACTCTACATTTTAGCAGTTTCAAGACAATTCATTGTGCGTTAACAGGGATGAGCCAATATTCAGAATCACCTCATGTTCTACCACTTTTGGTTACATGAGCCCAATTTCTCACATGCTTTTTTTGTTGTGTGTGGCTAACCAGTTGGCTTGCCTCAACCTGTTCTTCATTCACAAGAGAAGTTATTTATGCAAAAAGTAGGCATGCCATTTATTTAGAATAACAAGTTACACAAGAGAAAGTTTAACAAAGCTTAAGGATTCAACTTCTTATCACCATCAGAAATACACTCAACAACCAAAGTCTAATATTTTAAGTGGCAGTATGGCTAGTTGGTCCTATGCTGATCACCTCTTCAAGCGAATTTTAACGGTGGCGTTCCTGAATCTGTCCACGTATTGCCACAAAATCTCTTTCTCATTCTACCTTACGCTCAACAATTATGTGGCATCCTTCTTCCATTTGCTATTGATGATGAAGGCATTGATAAACTCCTTCCTGAGCTACTTAAAACAAGAGAGTGACGCCTCTTTCAACCCATTGAACCAGGAACGTGCATAGTCCTTCAATGTTATTGGGAACGTGCGACACATAATGGCATCTTCCCATTCGTGAAGCATCATAATGGCTTCGTAATTTTGAAAGTGCTCGTGCATGTCTTCCTTTCTCAAAAAAGTTGGTAGTTGAGGCATATTGAACTTCAGAGGAATTGGTTTTCCCATGGCCTCCTTGGTGAATAGAGCTTTGGCTATCTGTTGTTCTTCCTTCACATGAACCAATTTTCTTTGCTTAAGAACTTCCTCGATCATCTTCTTCATATCTGCCATCTCTCGAATATTCATCGTGGACTAGTGCTCCACTTTAGCCTTGTTTAGTGGAACCTTCAATTCTCCTTCGTAACTGCTCTTCACCACTTTGGGTAGTTCTTCTTCCTAATCGCAGTACAAACTTTTGGCACTGAGGCATTAACGTGCTCCTATCGAGGCAAAGGATTTTGATGCTTAGGAGCATATAAGGAAGTGGTGGATTTTGCCAATAACTTTCTTGTGAAACATCACGTCTCTTGGTTTCCTTTCCACTTCGAGTGTAAGCATACAAGGTAAGCGAAAGGACTACTTGAGGAAGAAATTGTAGGAACACGGTCGCCATCTCACCTAGAGCTCTTTGGTTCTCCTTGTTTTTCTTTCTTAACGTCTCGTAGTCGACAAAGGGAACGGTAGGAGCAATGGTTCTCATGGCTCCGGCTCTAGCTCCAACTCCTACATCAGCTTCTTTCATCTCCTCTTCGTGATAACCAGTTTGTTAGGAAGGTGTTTGCACCATAATGGATGTTGTAGATGCTATTGATTCTGAAGATTAACTCTCTCACAAATGTCGATGAACAAAGCTTTTTGTTCAGTTTTCCACAGACAGTGCCAATTGTTGTTGCATCAAAACTCGAACAACAATAAAGAAGAAAAGACATGAACAATAAGGAACTCGAACAACACCTCGAAACATGTAAACACAAAACACGATGAGGTCAAGTTGCTTCGTGGAAGAATTTTTGATGCTCAAATCAGTAGAGAATTCTGCAGAATAATAGTTTGTGTAGTAAATAGTGCATACCTCTATGTGTTGC
This sequence comes from Flueggea neowawraea, assembly GCA_948243855.1. Taxonomy (NCBI): domain Eukaryota; kingdom Viridiplantae; phylum Streptophyta; class Magnoliopsida; order Malpighiales; family Phyllanthaceae; genus Flueggea; species Flueggea neowawraea. The sequence goes on from CAODLS012976494.1 coordinate 4,060, forward strand.
CTTGGTATCTATTTATAGAGTGGTGGCAACTAAGTTTTTTTAATATAACTTACATTTTTATTCTTATCCACCTGACGTGGTAATGTGTAAAGAATTGATGATGTGTTGGTCCATTGATGAACTCCGGTTACAGAAAATAGTAGAGTGATTATCCTGAAATTTTCAGGAAAGTTGAGCGACCATTTTGAACAATTTTTCACTTTAGTAACTGAGCTGAATTAAGTCACAAAATCCAGTGACCATTGACAAAATTAACGTATTTTTTTCCCACAAATGTATTTTAATTTCACACTTGAAAAATTGCACGACGTTTTGGTCACAAAAAAGAAAAGCTAACATTTTTTTAGTTGTAAAATTATTGTATGCTTTATGGTGCATACTCCACGCACAATGCAATCAATGGCTAGAATTGTATCCAATGGATCTGATGGCCCATTCAATTGTGCTGTACTGAACAGAGTCGGACCCATAAAAAGAGGCAAAAGTCTGGCATTTTAAAGTTATTTTTAAACATTGGATTCTTTATAATGGAATTTAACTTAGACCATAATTGATTTGGCGTTCATAATTTGAAAATTTTCTAAGTAATTTTTTTCTAGTACTAAGAGGTCGTGAATTCGATTCATGGTGAGTGCAAAAATAAAAATAACCTATCAGAAAAAAATGTAATTTTTTAAAATTTTGGACAAAAATGATTGGAAGTGAATAGTTTGAGATTGGAAAAGTGGTTTTATCTATTTCTTTATTACAAAAAATGTAAGTATTGAATATGTTCATACTTGCTTATGTTTGACCAAGTTCATGCTTTCCTTAATACGATTAATTTGGGATTCAATTGCAGACGCATAATAGAATCCATAATGCGCCGTAAAGATTGGAATTATTGTGTCTAATCAGTTGTGTTGTTTTCACCACCACATTCTTTGGAAAACTTAATGGTATTGGCTGCTACGCAACTATTGTTCTTTGTTATCAGCACCATAATTGGATAAGCAAGAACAACTGTAGTAGCAAGTTCTATTTGAAAATCATGACCTTCAATTAATAGGTCAGAAAAAAAAAGAAGCCAGATTATATAAATTCATTTATGTTTTTTGAGAAAAAAATGTCCGTGGACCATAACATTGTTGTTCTTTTTGTGCTTGAAAGTTCATATATATGGTAGTTTGTGCTTGAACCCTGAAAGGTAATCCATTACCTAGGAGATTCTTTTCTGTCACAACTTCGTAGAAAGTCTATAAACTTCTCTCAACTTTTGCCAAAAGAAGTGTTAAAATAAATTGTTGCAATTATATATATCTAAATTAATTATGTTTAATAACATTAAATAGCACGATATTTGCTCGTTTTTGTACTTATGGCTCGACTTTTCGAGAATAGTATTTAATAGTGTCATTTTTGTATTTTTTTACATTCATGGTAAGCGTTAATATTTTTATTGAAAAAAAAGACAATTGATGACATGACATTAACGGCGTAATGACGTGACCATCAGTCAAAGTATTTATAACTATAATTGGCTTTAGATCTTTGTTTGTTTTAGACTCTACATATTTGCTTCTTGTTTTCTTTTTTTTTAAGGACATAATTACTCTTGAGTGTCTCTAAAGAGCAATGTCTCATTACTTGTTGGATCTCATAGTTCCTTCCTGAGGCGAAATATTCATTTGTAACCATTTGATTGATTTTATGATATGCTAATTCAAGTGTTCTTAAAAAAGAAAACAAGTAATTATAACTACTGAAGTCTTTAAAATATGAATAGAGACAATTAAGTTAGAGGTTCTAAAGGAAGAAATAAATTATAAATGGAAGACAAATTAAAGAATTGCTTATCATAATGTAGACTAATTCAATACACTAATATATAAGCTGTCATGGGCTCGAAACTAAACAATAAATTTGTGTGAGGAATAGTTATCTCACATCTCTGTTTCAGTAATCTTTTAGATTTTAGTTTCAATTTCTGAACTCCTTATTCCTAATTTTAAATCTTGGCTCCAAGACCAAAGTTCCAGGGACCTCCTAATTTCAAGTTAAGTTCTGTAGAAAAGCATCCCATCAGTTCTACGAAGCCATGCAGATAAGAATAAATAAGAGGGAAGATATCGTTTCTAAGGTAAGCTCTTCGATGTATCAGTAGCTATACGAAGTGTCGAAATGAGTTTGGGTGTTGTATTTTGTATTTTTCATTTCCCGCTTGTGGCTAGTCAATTTTCTGTTTTGACTTCTGTTTTCTCCATTCACCAATTTCTTTCGTTTGCTTAGTTCTTGGTACCAAAATAATACGATGCTTAATTATTATGTTCAAAATTCAGACTTTAACCAATATAAAGTTATTTATCTCAATTTTTTAATAAGTCGTTTTATTTACACCTATCAAAAATCAAATTCACATTCTTTTAACGGAGGAGTTGATTACAGTACTAATAATAAGTCGTAGAATGTATTGACATCTAAGTTTGCAAGGCTTTGCAAATAGAGTGTTTAAATTTTGACTAACTAAATTTTACATTTATTTTAAATGTGATTGCTTTTATAAAACGTTTTTAATATTAAATTGAATGGGCTCATATCATGTCCACGGAACATCATGAAGCATAAGAATTGATAAAATTACTCATCTAGTCATCTCTTTGAAAAATTAAAAGCAAACCCTACTGTTTTTCAATTAAAATTTCAAATAAAATAAAACTATGTTTGTTGGCCACCCTTTTTAGTATAATATTTTTTTTTGTCAATTTTATAACCAAATTACTCATAATGTTCGTCACATTTCTGTAAATAAAACTATAAAGAAATTCAATTTTCATATTATTTTTATAAATTCAGGAAACAAATTTAAAAAATATATGGTTCATATCTTATCTGATGACAACGACCTAGCGAAACTTACATTAGATAGGCAATGCATGACAATTAATTTGGTGCATCTTGTAAAGGACTAATTATTTTAGGATATATATAATTTGAGTTATGCATCAATCAATGAGTTTATTTATTTATTTATTTATTTGAACTGAAATTAATGAGTTGAGTTATACAAAGAAGTATTGATTTGGCCAAAAAGAAAAAGAAGTATTTATTAAAATTGTTATATGATATATATGGATTAGCCTATTAGGTGATAAATATTTTATATATCATGATGATAAATACAATATTTATCATCTAATTAATACATATATGTGACAAAAATAAATTTCCAAATTTTCCCCAAAAGAGACTTGTAAGTAAATCGTTATATAATATTTTTTTAATGTGGTTTGAAGATTTGAACTATTAGATTAAATTTGGAATAAAACATTATGAGAGATTTAAATCATTTGTGTTTTTAGGCTTTGCCAGGCTCTTTTACCTCATGGTTTATTTTGGTTTTTGTTTGTAGGGAATTAGTTCTCTTGTTTTGTAATCTCGGATTTTTGCTGATTCATTGTGCTAAGTTTTCCAATGTTTCCCTTGATCGTTTCTATCTTGTGATTAGGATGAATAATACTCATGGACGGGACTTATTAAAAGAAATAAAAAGTATAATTAAATTTTCATTTTTAGAAGGACAAAAGGAGATTAGTTCTAAACAATTATAGCCCAGTCCGTTCATTGCTCCAAATTTAAATTAAAAACCTCTCGATCACAATCTTTATGGGACAATGAAGTCCTAGATTGGGAGAAATAGTAGACTCAAAGGCAGATATTTGATCACTCTAGCTAGTATAATGATAAACTAGTTTGTTATTTTAAAATATATGTAAAGAATTCAAATTTATATATAATAAACTAGTATAATAATTATCTAGTTTATTATTTTAAAATCCATAAAGAAGAGTAATAATCCGAATATATATGTAAATAATTCCTTATAATAATTCAAACTATGGATACTATCATCCAATAACATCAATTATTGAGTTATATTTAATAGAGATAAAATACAAAGCAAACCCAGACTCATTGAACAAAAATGAAAGTTAACATAAAAGCACTTTACGTTATATTTCTCATTAGCCCTAAAATAACTCAAAAAGCTTTATTGCCAACCATCATCATTTGTAGGCACTTTTAGCATTGTTTGTGGGTGATTTTTCCATATATTTAAATTTGACAACTTTATTTTTGGTTCAAAATGTAATATTCTATCTCTAGACAGTGCTGGCTACTATTTACACTCGTCTCCTATTGAAGCTTACAAAGCATCTTCCTATATAAATGCCATTTTAGACATTCACTTGTACCTGTCTTTGTGTGTGCTTTTGTGTCTCTGTGGTTGGTTTGTGGTAAAGAGAAGCAAATCAATATGGGAGCTCTTGATTACCTCTCTAACTTTTGTACTATCACCGGCACGAGAAGCAAAAGAAAGGCAATGCAGGTACTGTTGATCTTTAGCATAATTAACTATAGTCCAAACAAGTCACTTTGGATCATGAAAATATGTTCCATGTTAGGTTAGATTTTGATATCCTTACGCTCTCAAATATCATTTCTCGCGCAAAGGGGGAAAGTGGTGTTTGAGAATTCAAGAAAATAAAAACCCTGCAACGTTATGTGTCGTATGTACTTGTTTTGAAAACCAAACTTTTCATTTAAGATGATCCTGTAATGCCTGAGTTTGTCCATTTTTTCCAGACAGTAGAGATCAAAGTGAAAATGGACTGTGATGGCTGTGAAAGAAGAGTTAAGAATGCTGTTACCTCCATGAAAGGTTCTCTCTCGTCCTCCCTACTTTGTCAGGATTTACAAATATAAAATTTATTTGGGAAATTACATCATCGTCACTGAGTTAATTCATAATTTCTCATTACACCGCTGAATTTTCAAAAAGCTTCTATTGTATCACTATCCGTCGGTCCAGACTAATGGTACATGTCAGTTTTTCTTATTTATTATAGTCACGTTGGCATGTGTCCCATATGTCAGGAATGCAATATGAGACTCTTAAAAATTAAGTGGCGTAATAAGAGATTATAAATTACTTCATAATGCTAATGTAATTGCCCAAATTTATTTTCTTAGTTAACTCTTTCCAAGATTAAAAAAACAATCATCTTCTTAATTACTGGTTTAATCGCATGCACATGCAAGCTTATTATTAGTCAAGTAATTAGCATACAATTAAGCCTAAATGTAAACCAAAGAAGTTGTTTACCGGAAAAAAAATAATTTTATTATGTCACATATATATGCAAAACTGTTCATGAATGGTAATATAGCTTTTTCAATAACGATTCCATTTCTTTTCAGTATTTTTCTTAAGTAGAGATTCGGCTTCTAAAGTAATCAAGTTGGTTTATTTTTTGTGCCACAGTATACCCCAGTTTCTTGTCATATAAGACTTTCCATTTTTTCCTAAGAATACCTCACCAGTATCTCTTATGATTAATGTAATTATTCTTTCAACCTTTTTTTTATAAATGATTATTTTGTTTAACTTGTTTTTCTAAGAGTCAATATATATGTTTTTTTTTCATTTTCTGAAGTGATAAATCGACCATTAAATTTTAAATACGCATATTTTTATGCAGGAGTAAAGAATGTTGAAGTGAACCGAAAGCAAAGCAGGGTGGTTGTGAGTGGATATGTTGAACCAAACAAAGTGTTAAAAAGAATTAAAAGCACAGGCAAGAGAGCTGAATTTTGGCCTTATATTCCTCAACATCTCGTCTATTACCCTTACGCCGCCGGTGCCTACGACAAAAGGGCACCCGCCGGGCATGTGCGCAATGTCGTTCAAGCTTTTCCGGCGTCCACTGCTCCTGAAGACAACATAATCTCTATCTTTAGTGATGATAATGTCAATGCTTGTTCCATTATGTAATATTATTAATGTTTATAGAGTTCAATTTCTTGCACTTTTTGTGGAGGAAACGGGGTACCACGCTTTCTCCTTTTTAGTTAAGCAAGAACCTTCTTATAGTTTGTAGTTTATGTACTTTTTTCTTGACTCCTGAGAGAGTGAAAAATCTACGAGTTGAGTTACTTAGCATATTCTAATTTTGTTTCACCAAAACAAATTACTTTACTGTCTTCCATCAAATTATCACTATATAATCTCGAGTTTGAGCGGAGAAAAGTGGCTTCTTTAGAAAGATGATTAAATTCTGTATGTTTTGTAATATTTGATAATTATTAAGTAATAGAAAATAGAGATAAATGACTAATCTTCTAGTAAAAATGGATACAACATAAAATTGGTAGTATCACCTCTAAATTATTAATGCTAATCATAATAAAGAAGGAAAATATGATTCATGGGCATCGAGTTTTTTTTTTTTGACATTAAAGATCTATCCTTCATTAATTTAAATAAGAAACAAGAGCATTAGTAATTCAATCAGTTGGATTGTAACTCCACATAAACTGATCTAATAAAGAACTTGTCGTCCTCACTACTAGTAGAAGGATAATTCACGAGAATCCAAATACTTCTCAATTACGATTGAGCCAAAATAGGATGATTTATGTTTTCTTACCCCATTATACAATTTGTTTATATATATATATATATATATATTGAACACCTAATCTCTGGAGATAATTTCACCATAATCACCAAGACAAATATGAGAACATTTGAGCAGTCTTATGAACTCTAACGTGAGAATTAAGCTTCGTATAAAAGTAATTGACAATGTTAAAGCGACAGAATTCCCTTGATCACTTTTGTCCGTGTCTCTTCTTTTGGCCATCGAAAGAAAAAAGGAAATTTTCAACTTTCTGTCCTTTTTTTGATCGATTGCGTAGTCTTGGCTGGAGCAAATGAACAAGATTCTCAAACCTCTCCATTTTCTCCTCGCAGCTATGATTCTTTTGGTATCCAACTATATTATTTTTCTATGCATCAATCCCCACGTATGAGACTTGCTTTCCTTCGTTCGCTGTTTTATAAAGTGGTAGAAGTTGCTACATTTTCGGTGCCGGTCTCTTTATTTATTCAACTAATGTGTATCTCACTATAATTATAAGATATAATTTTTGTTTTTCAAATAAGATAGAATTTTCTTTTTTTTTTTGGAAAATATGATATAGTTTTTG
>CAODLS012977469.1:0-14531 GCA_948243855.1 Flueggea neowawraea
ATTTTTATGAATTTTATCATTGAACTTCCACTTTTGTCCTCGTTATTTTTTCTTAATTCCATAGATATATCTTTTAATAACTGAACTTTTAAAGGTTGCTCCTTCCCTTCCCTTATAACCAAGAAAACAAAAAGTCTTCACCTTCCCTCTCTTTTAAATGCTCTCCTTTCTTTCTCCTTCAAATTTTCCAAACAACGATTAAGTTATAAGCTACGATTTGTAACTTTTCTAATTCAGTACATGGATTTGTCCTTTTTTGCCAACTTGTTTTTAACCAACTTCTTCTCTGATTAGACGGTAAGCTTTAGATATTATATTTTTTTAATTCTTTTTTAAAAAATTGAATTTAACTTGAATTACTAAACAAAATTTGGCAGTAGATTTTTACGGGTTTCCTGTCCACGTATGGCCCTAACAAGTCAAACGACAGTCTCCGATTAAAATTTTAATTTGCCCCTCAAATAATCAGCAAAAATGGGGACATATTTCCATACATTTGCTACTATATTACCATTATACAGCTGACCAAAAACAGTACTGATCTCCACTCTACAGTCTACAACCACAGCCTTTGTAATCAGAGGAAATAGGGCAATACAATTCATACTTATGCAAATAGTATGCTAATAATACTTAAGCATGAATGTTTTTAATAAAATATATTAGTTTTTTGATCAATTATCACGTATTATACACAATTTATGAGTTATCCATTACTCAATTTGCACAAAGTTTCAATAAAAGCAAACTTCAAATACGTTAATTGAAATAAATTATTTCATTTTTACTGGTATTAAAATTAATAAATTTAACGTAAAAAATAAAAACCAATAGTTACATTGTATTTAACTAATTGACTTATAATTTATTAATATTAGAGACAATTTCAGTTTGTAAGATATCAATATCTCTAGAAATAAGTAGAGTGAATTATCAAAAATATTAAAGAAGTCAACTAGTGGAAACTGGTGCTCCACTTGAAACTAATGATGTTGAAGATGAGAAGTAGAAGATTATTACCTTGGTGTCGGTAAAACTGGAGTCAAAGTCAGGGAAGTCAACGCAATTTATTGGGCGCCAAGCGAGAGAAAAAGGGTGGGACCCAATCCAACTGCCCGTCTCCTTCCAGGTCTCAGCGACTGGTGCAGTGCCCTTACTTTCCCCAGCACCAGCCTTTGAGTGCTTTCCCTCCCCTCCATTTCCCATTTTCTCCTCACCCTTCCTTTCGAAATTAAATCTGAAATTTTAAATTATATATTAAATAATATAATAACACAGATTTAATACTTTAAACAAATTTTCTGAAATTTTCCTTTCTGTTCATTCATAAAAAAACTCTTAAAACTTTAAGATACAAGTAATTAACAGGTTTAGATTAAATTTACTTTTAAAATTGAGTTAATATAATAAGACAACAACACTCCGATTTATAAACAACGATTAAGTTGGTTAAAAACAAGTTGGTTACTTTTCTAATTTTTCCTACTGAAGAACCTCTCATTTCTTATAAACTAAATGCCATACTTCTCAAACAAGTCCTAAATAAAAAATGATAGTCCTTATTTTACTTTTTGTTAGTGATGAAATGGACCCACCAGAAAGTTAATCGCGATTGGGATTGTTTTAGAGATTGTCATAGGAGATGTCTAGTCAAAACATGCTGAGATATATATTTATTATTCTACCAGAAAAGTTTATTTGTGGATGTACTTATCCTTGTAATTGATTAATGAGTAGTCTAATAATTATTAAATCAAATCCAATTGATTATCTTAAGATTGTGCGCGGCAGAGATAATTAACAACTACAAATTGTTTACAATAAATTAGCCGCACGAGCATGACTTAAAGTAGGCAATAATGACAAGCCAACTTGAACCTGTAATTTTAACAGTGACAACCTTAATCAAACTTTTTGAGAATAGAGACATATTGGCTTTAAGCATGTTGAAGCAATTTATAAATTGTGAGGCACTTTGATATTAAAAAAGTAATAATAATTGTCATTATATTGTGTAAGGCAAAATAGTGGTGGTGGTGGACATGAAAGGTATGGTGGCGCATAATTTAATGTAAATGACTACCGAGATTTTTTTTATTTTTCTAATCTAACTTTGACTCCTGTTGTGCTCTAAAAGCCCTAATTGACATGCCTCCACTTTTTTAATTATTAATTTTTTAGTGTATGAATAAAAGAGAGATTTGCACAACATAAAAGTATAAAACCACCACTCTTCAGCCACTCGTGCTAGGAAGAAAAGAAGTAAAAAATAAAACTAAAAATCTTTTATAGGATAATCACTTTTTAATATGTATTTCCTCAAATTCAAAAGTGCAGGTCCGGCAATGTAAACATGCATTTGTGACCAAAAATTGGGTGTAATCGAATTGAACTAAGCTGAGCTTGGACTGTTGAGATTCAACTTGACAAAGGAAACTCAAGTTTGAGCTTGACTCCAGCTATAAATTACATTCAAGTTTGACTTATTACAAAATCGTTTGGTGCTCGATTCATATTTAGGATGCCCTATTAATATTCAATAAATTTAGATTTTTAGAAATCTCACACAAATATGACCCCTATTTTGACTAAGAATTTTGTTTAAAGTTGGAGTTTTAGTGTAACTAGAATATGTCGAAAATGAAAATTTATAATTTGTCTGTTTATATTAATGATGTAACTCCTAATAACACTTGGATACCAATAGAGATTCAACACTTAGGACATTGGGAGGCTTATTTTGTCATCTTAGATGGGCTTGATTTTAAGGATATCATGCTTAGTTAAATAACTACCACTTGTTTAGGTTAGCTTGAATCTCAATGTCACGACCCGTTTCTGGATTATGACCGGCGTACGGGGCGAACCGTCTATGAGAGCCCGACCCATCTCGCACAAGTCTCAGAGCACAAAACTTCTACCCAAAATCATATTCAAATAAACAAATAAACAAAATCAAATAAAAGTTTAAACCTCATTTGATAAAGTAAAATATATGTAATACTAATTACAAAAAATATCTCCAATTAAAAACAATTGAAATAATAAAAACAAAAACATAACACACAGAAATCCAGTGTGGAGCATTTAACAAATCATATAAATGGGGCCCGATCAGAAGGGCATGCACTGCCAAATCAAACAATACCTCACTGAGTTGAAAGTCAACCTGTAAATAGGAATAGAAATAAACAAAGAAAAGAATGAATAAGAATCCAATGAGAGATAACATTTCAGATCGTCTTATACGTGCCTCACAAGACTGTTTTGAAAACAGTTCGAAAATACCACATGCATGTATAACCAATTATACATATATAAACGCTATGTACATAGGAGCATTTCAAAACCAATTCGAAACCATTCACAGACAAAGTGTAATATGCCGCCCAAACTAATCAGATTCCTGTAGTTCTCCGTTCGGGTATGGTCTAGTTTTGAGAAGTCCCTATCTTTGATTAGAGAATTTGGAGGATTCTTTGTTCCTAATGTCGTTAGTGGATGTACTGGTGTTATGGAACCCCGAGAGAGGTTCGATGCACGTGGAGAGTGAGAAATGTTGGGTATGTGAACTGGAGTGTTGAAGACGTACGTTAGTCTTATTCTAAACGTAGATTATCCAGGAAACACAAGACGTACGTTGGAGGTAGCAAGACATACGTTATATGGAGTTCGACCATGATCAACGTACGTAGCCCTTGGTGTGACATACGTGGTGAAATGTTCTCGTAAGACCTGATGCCTCTGGAATCTTAACAACGTACGTTGTGAGGGAGAGACGTATGTTGTGATGCACCAAGATGTACGCTACATGAAAAATGACGTACGTTACCTTTGTCATTACTGAAACGCACTGTTTCGATCAACAGTGCATTTATAATGCACCTAACGTCAAGTTTGTCATAAATCTGTCTCATTCACTCTCTACACTCTCAAATCACCTCAGAGCACTTCCTCATTGTCTACTCAACGTTCCTAATCCATCTTTGAGGTAAGAATCACGCCATTTCTTTCTCATTTCTTATGTTTTGAGCATTAATTCAGTTGGGTCAATTTTGCCTAGGTGTTGATTTTCTGAATGATTCATGTTATATGGATATTTGGGGTTGTTTGAATATGTTTAGTAGGACTTAAATTAACCAGAAACAAGTTTTGAATCAAGAGATTTGATGAGTTTTTGGATGAGCTAGGTTTAGATTCGGGATTGGTCAATTTATGTGGATTTTGTTGTTTGTTTGAGGAATTGTTGATGGATTAATGTTCTTAAGGTTGAGATCGATTAGTAGGTATATTTGGTTTTGTTTTTTGTCTGCCGAATTGAGAGTTTGTTAGTTTTGAGAATAATTTTTTACTTAGGCTAGTTTTGTAATTTCTAGAAATTTTTCTCCAGATTTGTAATTTCTAAAAACTCTGAGATTTGTAAATCTAGAAACTTAAGAGCTAGATGTGTAATTTTTTGAAAGTTTGGAGTATATTTGTAACTTTGAGGAAATAAGTTAGATTCATAACTACTTGGAATATTCGTCTATATATTCGAGAATTTAAGGGACTAGGTTGTAATTTTACGAAGCCGAGGGACTACAATGTAAGTTTACAAAATTTCAAGGTCCAAATCGTAATTTTACATAGATTCTGATTTTTGGGTCGATATTGTTAAATCTTCTAGTGATGTGGGTTTTTGGAAAACGTTTGGGTGTTCGAGTCTGCATATGCATGTGCACGTATTTCAGTACAGTCACAGTACTAGAGTCTTGCATACTTTGTTTCTGACACATCTGTGTTTTGATATATTTGTTCAGCTTCGTGTTCCTGTCAGCGGAAACAGCAGCCCGCCAGTGGCATTTGATTCATTAGAGCTTGGATATCCAGGTGAGTGAATGACAGTTTCAGACACATAGGTTGTGTCTTGAAACTTCTATATATGTTTTCGATGTGTTGAAAATATTTGTGAAAATGGACTAATGTGAGGATTGGCTAAGTAATTAAACTGAGTATGTGATTAAATATTCATTATTTGTTTTTTTTGAAACTGATATATGTATATGTTTTATATATCTCCTCTCTGATTTTGATGTTGTTTTGCATGCTTTGATTTTTGTATACTATGTATTAGTATAAATTTGGTTTTCGGATATGGGTACACCTGTGGTACGAGGCACGTAACCTTTGGTATAACAATGTTTTGAGAAATCTCAGCTACTAAGGATGTTGGTAGTCATGTGCTATGATCCAATACATGATTGGATATTGATTACAGGCAGAGTCCTCATCACATTAATGGCAGGTCCACAACACCTCGTGATTAGTGGCATAGTCCATATCACGTTTGATTTAGTAGCATATCTATGATATACGATTTTGACTCCGATACTAGTAGTATTGTTTTTCTAAGTGCATGTGTTTTTTTTTGTCTGTAAACGTTTTTGAAACATTTCTTTGAAATCAGACTACGTATGTAGTCTCTCTCTCTCTCTCTCTCTTTATATATATATATGTATATATATGTATATATATATATATGTATATATGTGTATATATATACGTATATCTATTTATATCTGTGTGTGGTATTTTTTAACTATTTTCAAAATAGTTTTTGTGAGGTACATATGAGGCAATCTGGAGTGTTTTTCCTCATTGGGTTCTGACCACCTTTATTTTCTATGTTTATCATGTTTCTCTCTTATAGGTTGACATTTTGTCTTGACAACCATTTGGCATCCTAGACCAGTGAGGCGCACATTATTTTGGTTAGTGGCGCCCTCTTGACCAGGCTAGGTCATTTGTTTTAGAGCTCTGTACCGGGATGTTGTCGGGTTACTGGGTTACATTTTGGTCTTTTGGATTTTCGCACTTATATTATTTTGATACTTGTATTTTATTTACTATAGCAAATACGTTATTATGATATTTGATTTTGATATATATATATATATATATATATATATATATATATATATATATATATATATATATGATTTCCTATAAATGAGTTTTACCCAAATGTTTTAAATAAAGAATAACTGGGGGTAGAGTTTCTGATTCTTTGGAGGCTTGTGTGGGATGGGTCAAACTCCCATAGATGGTCTAACTCGTGTACCGATCATGGTCCAAAAATAGGTCATGGCAGTTGTGATATCAGAGAACAAGGTTCCATATAGTCCGGGTTGGTGTGGAACTTAGGTATCTTTGATTCAGCCTGTTTGATTTGCCTCTATATGCCCTTTGATCTTTGGTTCTAGTACTATGGTCGTCACATGCATTTTGACGTTTGCATATGTGATGTTTTTCTGTTTGTAGATATAGATCGTTCTCACGATAGAGGCCATGGGAAATCTAGGCGTGTGCTTGTTGAGGCTGTTGCTTATTCTGTTGCTGATCAACATGAGGCAGCCAGTGTGCCAAAGGTTGCTGCTCCAGTACCTCATCCATTGCCAGCTAGTCCGATGGATGCCTTTGAGAGGTTTACTCAAGTTCTCATTCGGGTGGAGGCGCTCTTAGCCGGTCAAGTGGCTGGAGGTCAGCCAGTTTCGCCAATGGTTGCAGCACCACCAGTTCCACCTCAACTTGAGACATTTGTTGTTCTTGCACCTATCGTAGTTCCAGTTGCATCACAGCCTGATGTCGAGACTCGTCTCGCCAGGTTCTTGAAGCTCGCTCCGCCTAGATTTTCGGGCAAGATGGGAGAGGATCCCGAGAGTTTCACTTTCACAGTGGGACAATGTTTTAAGGTCATTGAGCTTTGCAATGATGCTGTGAGAGTTACGTTTGCATCATTTTTGTTGGATGACAGAGTTGTTAGGTGGTGGCAAAATCAAGGATCTCACCGGATTTCCACCTGGGAGGAGTTCAAGAATGAGCTCACTATGTATGTACTTCTTCAGAGTGAGAGGGATAGGAAGGCAGACCAGTTCACCTGGGAGGAGTTCAAGAATGAGCCCAGGATGTTAGTGGATGAGTATGAGAATAGGTTCAGGGAGTTGAGTCGATATGCACCTGTTGAGGCCCGTGGTGATGAGGCCTTAGCAAGGTAGTTTCTAAATGGGTTGCCACTTAAGATTGGTAGAGTGGTGGTGGCTCAAAGGCTGACTACTGTATTACAGATTGCTGATGCTGCGAGAGGTACGGAGTATCAGGACGAGATACGTCTGAGAGAGCCCAATAGGGCAAAGACTGATAGCACATCTGATGGTCAGCAGAGCCGTGGCCAGAGTGTGCAGACAGAGTAGAGACACAGATGCTTCTTTAGAGGCTAACGATGAGAATAGGATTCCCAGAGTGCTAGTGTGGCACAATCAGCTGGACATGTTGGAGGGCAGAGTTCTGGAGGTTCACGTTTACCTTGTGAGATGTGTGGGAAGAGACAATCTTCTGGTACTTCTGCATAAGCATTATTTGATTCAGGTGGATCGTATTCGTTTGCCATGCCATATTTTGTAGATAGTGCGGGGTTGGTTTTGCATCAGTTAGACTCGGTGTTAGAGGTATCTTCACCTTGGGGTAGTAAGATGCTAACTAAATCTGGGGTTCAAGGTTGCATGATTGCCATTGAAGGGCATGAGTTGGTAGTCGATCTGATTTTGTTAGACATTGGAGAGTTCGACGTTATACTTTGTATGAATTGGCTTTCTACTTGTCATGCTACCTTAGACAATTTTGCGAATAAGGTATGTTTTTGAACTCCGGGTCAGACTAAATTTTCTTTTAGAGGAGATCGGGATAGTGTTGTCCGAAGTTATGTCTCAGCTGTCAGGGCAGAGAAGATGATTCGTAGAGGATGCAAGGCATACTTGGCTTTTGTTTTGGTTGAGTTAGAGGGACCAGAGTTGAGAGTGGAAGATGTACTAGTGGTGCGGGAGTTTTCTGAGTATTTCCCGAGGAATTGCCTGGACTTCCTCTTGAGCGGAAGATTGAGTTTGCTATAGTGGTACAGTTTGGTACTGATCAGATATTGATTCCATCGTATCGAAAGGCATCAATAGAGTTGAAGGAACTAGAGACCCAATTGAAAGAGTTGTTGGACAAAGGATTTGTCAGACCTAGTGTTTCACCTTGGGGTGCTTCAGCATTGTTTGTAAAGAAGAAGGACAGTAGCCTTCGTATTTGTATTGACTACTGACAGTTGAACAAAGTGACAGTAAAGAATCGATATCCACTTCCGAGGATAAATGACTTGTTTGACCAGGTAAAGGGTGCGCAATGGTTTTCTAAGATCGACTTGAGGTCGGGATATCACCAGTTGAGGATAAGGGTCGATGACATCTCTAAGGTAGCTTTCTGGACTAGGTATGGTCACTATGAGTTCCTTGTGATGTCGTTTGGTTTAACTAATGCGCCGACGACATTCATGGATTTGATGAACAGAGTGTTCAGGCCATACTTGAATCGGTTTGTTATTGTCTTTATCGATGATATTCTAGTGTACTTGAGGAGTAAAGAAGAGCATGAAGACCACTTGAGGTCAGTCTTGCAGACTTTACGAGAGCATCAGCTATATGCGAAGTTCTCGAAGTGCGAGTTTTGGCTTGACCAAGTGGCATTCTTGGAACACATAGTGTTTAATGATGGAATTATGGTAAATTCGAAGAAGGTAGAGGCAGTACTCCATTGGGAGAGGCCTAAGACTGCTACCGATATTCAAAGTTTCTTTGGCTTGGTCGGGTACTATAGGAGGTTTGTCTAGGATGTTTCTAGGATCGCAGCTCCTATGACTAGATTGATGTAAAAAGGAGTTAAATTTGTTTGGTCTGATAGGTGTGAGGATAGTTTCCAAAAGTTGAAGAGGTATTTGACTAGTGCACCAGTGTTGGTGTTGCCATCAAGTTCTAGGGGATTTGTAGTATCATGTGATGCCTCGAGGGTTGGATTGGGTTATGTGTTAATGCAGCATAGCAAGGTGATTGCCTATGCCTCAAGACAGCTTAAGAGGCATGAGCAAAATTACCCAACACATGACTTGGAGATAGTGGCAGTTGTGTTCGCACTCAAGATTTGGAGGAATTACTTATATGGAGGGACCTTTGAGATCTTTACAAATCATAAGAGCTTGAAGTATATTTTTGGGTAGTGAGACCTAAATTTGAGGCAAAGATGTTGGCTGGAGTTGCTGAAGGATTATGATTATACTATATCATATCATCCTAGCAAGGCAAACGTCGTGGCCGATGCTTTGAGTAGGAAGTCGATGGGGAGCTTATCTCACATCGTAGTTGAGAGACGGTCTACAGTGTCAGAGCTATAGAGATTGATGGAAGATGGAGTTGAGTTACAGTTTGATGACTCTGGGGCTTTGCTTGGCCATGTTGAGGCGAGGCATGTATTGTTAGATCGAGTCTAAGAGGCTTAGAAGGAGGATTCTAAGAGTTTCTATCAATAAAATCACCTGAAAAATGTTTGGGGAAGGGGTTGAGGAAACGACACTCCACATCGCCTCATAGGTGCATTACACAAACCGTTTTGAAAACATTTTCAGAAAACACCACATGCATGTATATAACCATATAGTAATAGTATACACTCGTATACATACAAATAGTAGTTCAAAAATTCATTTAAAAAATGTTCGCACAGCTGGCAAACAACATACAATCATGTAAAATGATCATTATCAAAAGACAGATAAAGCATGATGTAGGCATACATACAGAGTCATTTGGCATAGGTCATGTAGAAAAAACATATTTGATAATCATTGATCATACGTCCATATTATATTAAAACTGCTCTGACTAGATTAGATCAAAATAATTAGCAGCCTCAAGAGTCCAAACAATACCCGACTCAGGATGGCCAATAGTTGACAGCTTTAGGGGCTAAAAAATAGTACTCCGTCCACCTTAAGGGTCTAAAAGCTATAACAAACAGAAATGATCTAAGTACATCTGCGAGCATTGCAGTCCACGTGCTCTAATAAGATATACCTCATCAGACTACAGTCTAATAATATACTACGTGAAGATGAGCAATAACACAGACTCACCACATTTATTATAAATTATAACATCCCAAAAAGGTTTGACAAGGGACCAAAGTTATAATCAAAGTCAACTGTGGACTCCTACCACTAATCCAAATCAAGTCATATGTGGATTCTACCACTAATCCAAATCAAATCATATGTGAAATCTGGCACTAATCCAAATTAAATCATTCGTGGACTCTGCCACCATAACATAGTTTACGTGTGTTGCTCCGAGCACACGATTACCACCTACCCTGATAATTAACTTTTCATATTGGTATACCAAAGGTTAAGTTACCTTTGTAGCATAGGTGTGCTGAGTCAGAATATTTATACCAAAAACTTGTAATGTATAATATATATAGAAAAATTATGTAGAAAATATCTCAAAAATCCAAAATGGAGTAACTTTTACAAAGGTTATAATAAATATCAAAACATAATATTTATTCCAGAAATCATACTCTTATTGCTTTCCAACTGATTTTCAGCCAACATTTCACGTAATCTAGATTTTAAGATTACCGATCCTTTAATAATTCTGAATTACATGCAAAGGTCCAGACAGACAAAAAACAATATAGATTTGGAAGACACAGTCTATGTATCTGGAGCTGTCATCCCTCTCACCTAGATATCTATGTTGAATGGCCTGGTCACACACCACCTATGGCTGGCTGACCCCGCTGTCCAGAACACGAAGCTGAAACAGACAAATCATATCAAACAGATCAGAATATGATACTGGTACTATGGCGGTACCAAATGTACAAATGCAATGCAGATGCAATCTAACCATTGACTTTCAGAAATTCCAAGTCTTACCCAAACACTTCAAAAATTACATAATGACTCTCTAATAGAAAATTATTGCAAAGAAATTCTGGAATCTCATTCCGGTCGATACCCAATTTTACCAATCACCCACATTTACTATAATCAACCTCCTAAACACAAATCTAACATTCATTCCAACAATTAACATCAAAATCATCAAGATTTATAACCCACAAATTCGGATCTTTCTTGACCCAAAGAAATAAATCATCAAATCACAACACCCAACTCAAATCCATGCGTTGTTTACTCAAATCTACCAAAATATAACAAGAACAACTATAAATCTAACTAGAAAATCATTCAAAATCGAAACCCTAGCTTCCAACAAATCCATTTTGTCCAAACTCAAAAACCTATAAAACCAAAGTTAAATCCTTACATTTCGGACCTCAAACAACCATAATCTAACAACATTTAAATCCCATTTCAACAGAAACCATCCAATCCGAGCTCCACATCCAATTCGGCCATAAACCTTAAATGAACAAATCTTGCATGAAATGAAGAAAAAAAAAGAATTAGAAGCTTGATCTTACATCAAGGAAGTAAAAGGAATCAAGGAGAGACATTGGAATATGTTGAGAGATGGATTTAAGAGTGAGAGAAATGAAGGAAGTGAGTGAAGGACAAAGAGAGTCGGATGGGGGTATTTATAGAGCCAAGCGCCAAAACGCAGCGTTTCACTTGAAACAGCCTATACTGGGCACATCTACGTGCGTAGTACTTCATCTACGTGTGTAGATGATTCCACAACGTGCTTATACATGCGTTTCAATGACCCAAAAATATCGTATCCAAAATCAACGTGCGAGCGGCAGACCTTCTACGTGCGTAGAGTGACACCTACGTGCGTAGACAGCGGTTTCAATTCCAGTTCAATTATGCCTCATGATCTACGTGTTTAGCTGCCTTTCAACGCACATAGATGATCCCCTGGGCACATTTCATACCAAAATTTCACACTTTAAACATGTGTCCTAATTTAGAAACACAAACTCCATCATTCCTGAAGCCAATCCAACACCGAAACCCGACCGAATGATGTACGAATCACCTCCGACACCAAAATTTGCAAAAATTAACATGATTAAACTCCATCAATATTTATTCATAACATTGAACACCCAATCATCATTGAAATCATCCAAGAACTGATTCAAAATTGAACAGAAAGCTATAGGAGTCCAACCGAAATAGGCGGGATATTACACAACCAAACATGAAGCCTAGGAAAACTAGACACCCCCATAAATATGGAAAATACGAAAATTATGGAAGCATTGGAAGAACAAAGCCAATGATGGCTCCTTGTAGTTCCAATTAGCATGAATGAAACATGAACATGTCTATTGGAATTAGTCAAAAGCTTAGTCTCACATCAAGAATCACTTAATAGATTTTTACATTTGAAAGATAATTAGGAAACATATTGATGGTTACAATGATAACTCTACGAATGCAAAAATGAGAGTATAAAATGTCGATTCGCCTAGACAAAGTTCTCAAGATAGGAGAAAAGGAAACTTTTCCTCTATTTGGCTCGCATTTGGTTAGTCCTCATGGTTGACAAGAATTGGAAAAAGTGTCGTAAGTATAATGATAAGAAACATTGTTATCGAAGTGGCTTGAAGTACAAGCTTGACTCCAAAGGGCCATCACTAGCCCCCACATAGAGGATCATTCTTTCCTGAGCTATTGCTGAGACCATCTCATCAATCATTAACTTGCTAAACTATCTACATATTTTGTTGGGCATGGGACCGAACTTAATGGTTATAAACTTAAACACTTGTAAAAAATAAGTTTCCAAATGTCTATCAAGTGGAGAGGAAAGTTTCTTCTATTTTTATGTATGATAGCTAAAGTCTAAACTGCTCACATAAACATACAAAACACTAATAAAAAACATAATTAAACTTCTTTACCTAATTTATTAATTGTAAGGATAAGCATGTCTCAGGTATTAAGAGGAGCAATAAGAATTAACACGTTCACGAAACTTTCTTAACCTCATATTTTTTTAGTCGTTGGGCAATGAAAATTAATAATCAATCATATTATGTCTACTCCATTGTTTGTTGATAAAAAAGACCTGATCGCTTTTGAACAACACTAGTTTGGTGATAAGGAGCTTGTATGTTGTCCTTGGAATTAGTCAAAAGTTACACCGTATTGTTAAAGAATTCTCTAGTTTTGATAATGAGTGATGCATGTGTAACACCCATAACTATACAACATATATTCACATAACTTTATAACATATAACATCATTTGCATATATATCACCAAGATTACAGTAAGTATAAGCTACCAGCACAAATATGACAGAACTAACAAAGCTTGTCAACATATAATATACATCATATAGTACAAGTCAATTCTAGTAGACTTTATACAATGCATGGTGAGCCATTAATATTTCATCCTCAAAACTCTATATGCATATGTGTTACGGGGAGAGAGTGTAATATCCCACTCGTTCCGATGAGGTTCCCACAGTGTTCTGACCAGTTTCGACAAGGTCTCTGGTGGAACGTCATTCAATTTTGAATGATCTTAGCCTATTTCCAATTTAATTCTAAAAAGTTTGAAGTGATGCTCGGGTGTTTGAAAAAGGTTATCTTTGTGAGGTTGGGTGTTGTCGGGCATCGGGGATGATCTGACCCGCATTTGCAAGTATAGGCAATCGAGGATTGCTGTTTGGAGCATGTTAATGTGCGTTAGAAGTTGTGGGATGTACGTCATCTGGAATTCTATCACAATGTACGTTGTGGTAAGATAACGTACTTTGTCTGGAAGGGAAAGATGATCAACGTACGTTTCTTGTTTGTAGCGTACATCGTGTTATTACATTTTCAAAACAGAAGCGTCTGGATGTTATTTTGAGCCCTCTAATGTACATTGTATGCATGAAACATACGTTGTAGGTGATCAAGACGTACGTTTGGCATACAATAACGCACGTTGCCTTTGAAAATATTGAAATGGTGCGTTTCGATCGGTGGGTGTTTAGACACCCAAAACTTACTTTTGTTAAATTGTTTCCATAGACGGTTTGCCTCGTATGCCGATAATGGTCCGAAATCAGGTCGTGACAAAGGTGGTATCAGAGCACTACATTTGTAAATCTGGGATAGTTATGCACTCTGATACCAAAGATGGTATTATAGCAAAGTTTCGTATTGTCTGAGTCGATTGTGGAACTTAGATATTCTTGATGGAGTCAGTTCAATCTGTCTCTGTATATATCTCTGAGTACTTGCTTTTTTATACCGTTTTGAGTGTTTCGTTAGGTACTGTAGCAATAATTTGCATTCTGACATCTACATATCCGTTCCATCTGTCTGTTGTCTATAGACATGCTTCGACATCATAGAAGACTTAGTGAGTCAGCTAGGCATTGATTTGCTGAGGCTGCCAGTTAGTTAACGATATCGAGTTGTAAAGATTTTTATTAAAATGATTTTTATATGAATCAAAAAATGTAGAGTTGTTAACCAAAAAAATATAGATTTATTAATATAAACAATTTGACAAGTTAAAAAGATATAGAGTTGTTAATGTTTCTATTAAAATGATTTTTATACTAATCAAAATATATAGAGTTGTTAATATAAACAATTTGACAAATTAGAGTGTACAATGGTATACAAAACAAGGTATAAAGTCTAGAGTGTACACTATAATGTATTTGTAATACCTCGTTAGTTCCAATCAATTTTCTGTAGCA
>CAODLS012977590.1:0-14387 GCA_948243855.1 Flueggea neowawraea
TCTCTCCAATTTCCACTTGATCCACAAGCATTGATCAAGTTATTATATGTTGAGCGACTTGGGGGAATCTGCAGGAGAATGATTAACAGTTAAGGCTATAGCAACAGGTAAAATGTAAAAAACAAGAAATAGGGAAGCAAAGTTTGGTCATTTTTGTTCAAATTCTATTGCTAATATTGCAATCATGAAGTTTCCACATGTATAGAAGCAGATAAAAAGGATCAAAAGGGAAGACATCTTGAACTACCGTATATATGCTAACAGATATATTTGTAATCAAAATGAGCAAATTCAGAACAGAATATCATGATGGGATCAAATATTAATTACCAGTGTAGCATGCACATGCTCAGAAGCAGAGAAGGAGAAGAGTGAACAAGATCAAGAAAGACAATGCTAAGGTGGTAGGCCATAAATCCCTCTCCTTTTGAAAACCCATTATGCAATTAAACAATAATAAAAAAGCATACTGATAGTCAATGGTGGATCCTAAAAATAATCATGGGAAGTTATTGTAAGCATTTTGTCACAACCAGAGCTACATTTTAAGATGAATAGAAAATGAAAGCTCACATCAAGTCAGACCCAGAAAGATTGTTTATGAAAGAAGAAAACAAGTACACAAAGCTGAACGCAGCATTTCCTCCATTATATTCATAGCCCAACGCCATTGGCCTGCTCGACCATGTGCATTGATGAGAGCATTGTAAGTTTCAGCATCAGGTTTGCACCTGGAAGGCAAAGAGTTACAGTGGATGACAACATCAATAAGCACAAAATGCAGCTAAGAATCCATTCCTGTGAGCAAGTGCTTAATTTTCCTGTCCAACATGTTTGCAGAATTTCTAATTAAGCGATGAATGTTACATCTTGGATGCTGGAACTGGAAATTAAAAACATACCTCCATTCTTGCATCTCAAAGAACAAACCACGTGACTGATCAGTCCGATTATGTCTGGCATGCAGCCTGATCATCATGTTGTATATATCATTACGAGCACAATAGTTTTTCCGATTTTTCATCCAATGAAAAACTAGAACACTGTGCTCCAATGAACCCCTTTGTGTTAGCTCCTAAACATGTCAAAAAAAATAATAAGAAATTTTCAATTCCCAGCTATCAAACAACAGACTCAAAACCCTAGTAACACTTCCAACATAAATTCAAAATTCCTTGAACTGCACAAGAGCAAAAGTATGAAATTTACAACAAAAAATTCCAAGTTTACACAAATACCAAAGAAATACCAACAAAAATGTCTCTTACAGCTATGAAACTTCAGATGTTTAGTAAATGAAGGAGAAGAAAAACAAGAATCCACAGCTAAATTTCACTCAGCTATCCACACCTTGACACACTCATACAGAAATGGTCAACATTATGAATCAAACATCCTAATTCTACAAGAACAAAAGAAAGAATAAACGATATCTTACAGTTTTCAAATTACATAAATATGTAAAAAAAAGCAATTCAACAGTACAAAAATCCAATCTTTACGAATAACCCACCGAAATTTTCGATTAAATGTCCACAACTGCTAAGTGCTAGCACATACACACATTCATAGAATGATTAAAGTAAATGGTGAAGAAAAGTGAATACCTTTATGAGAAAAGGGAATTTTTTTCGGGCGAACCGGCCAGCCCAGTGGTTCAAGAGACCATCAACATCCTGATAAGGATGGAGCTCAAGAACCTTATCAACAACCTCGGACACAGTCCAGTCGTTCTGGAACCTGTCTCCTTCCACTCTAAGACGGTAGCGTTTCGGCAAGTCATTCTTTCTTAAACCAGAAAGGTCAGTGGAGACACGGTGCTCGCCCTTGTCGTAGTCGACGAAGACTGACTTCTTCTCGACAAATGCGGTGTCATTTTTGGCCTTTTTGCAGAGGATTTTGGGTATGTATTGTGTGTGGGTGGGTTTAGGAGTGGTGATTGGGCGTTCGCTGCGAACATAGTTTGGTTGGAGAGGGTGAAGGCTTTCCGGAGGTTTATCTATCCTTTCTGTCCAGCCTCCACTATTTATAGTTATTGTATGTGTAGTTTGGTTTATTTTGCTATTTATTATATTATATTTAATTTAATTTCTTTGAAATTTGAATTCATTTTTTATTTTATTAATTAGTATATAATTATTAAAAAAGGGAAAGTCCAGAAATATTGTAAAAAAATAAATTTCAAAAATAAAAAAATATTTAAAATGTACATAAAAATACCTAAATTTATAATGCATTTAAAAAAATACATAAATTTAATTTTTTGACCACTTTTTGACCATCGCATCATAAGCTTGACCGTGTATTAACCACGAACCAAAAATGAGTACAACACAAGATGAACTTGTACTCTACATTCTAAATACAAAAAATAAGTACAAAACGAAAACAATTTGATCTCAGTTTTACATAAACAAAATGAGTGCAAATGAGAACAAATTGAATACAAATGAATACAAAATTAGAACAAACCTAATACAAATGAGAACAGAATGTACTCAAATTTTCAAATACAAAATTGAGTACAAAACAATAACAATTTGATCTTAATTTTACACATATGAAAAAGAGTAAAAAAAATGCAGATCTTTTCCTTCTCTCTCCTATTCATGGTGTTTAGTCGGTTCTAGCCCTAACTACACCCTCTTAACCTGTCGCTATTGGACTCTCTCTATCTATATCACTCTCATCCGTGTCACGCATTCTCCCTCACTTTCGTTTGTGTCGCCAGAAGTCGAGGAGGGGAAGAGGATGGAGGTAGAGAAGAGGAAAAGAAGGTGAGGAGACTGAAGCTTGAGAGGGAGGCAAAAGAAAAAGCAAAAAAGAAAAAGGCGAAGAGAAAAGCCACAAAGGGAGGCGAAATGAGAGTAGGTGAGGGAGAGAAAGGATGTGAAAAGGGAGAGAGAAAGTAAGTTAGAAACGGGAAGAAGGGGTAAAGGCGCATAAAGAAGAGTGAGGAGGAAAGAGAGGAAAGAAAACGTGACATAACAATGAGGGAGAAGAGAGAGGTGCGTGAAAAACACTTTATGTATTTTAAAAATTTAAATTGAGCGTGTTGTAGTTTGTGATGGTTTTAATTAGTTTTTTATTTCTGAAATTTAAAAGCCCAAAGTCAAGATGTGGGGTAATTTTCTCTATAAATATAGAGTCAATTTTTACTCATTCTATATATTTTGAATTTAGTAATAAATTATTATTTAATAAGTTGAAAAGTGGAGCATATTAAGATATAAAATGAATTAAAAAATATTATTTAAAGAGCATGATAAGAATATTGTTGAGATGCTCAAGGTGGTGGAGGCCGGAGGGTAAGATTTGAAATTGTACCCTGTTTGGTAAGATGATATGGGCTAATAAGATTTGGTAGTGATTTTTAAATTAATTAAAAGAAAGTAAAATATAATTAAAGAGTAAAAATATCTGAAATAATCTTATCAAGTCATGCTAATATAACAGACCCATTTCAAGTAAAAAAAATGCAAGCCATGCATGAATAGTTAATTCATGAATAGGTCCAAAAAATTCAATCCAACCTAAAAAGATTTCAATACATTGTCAACTTATTTACCAATAAAAAAAAATCAGTAGCAGCTCATTGTGACTTGGTTTCAAACTTGAGCAAAAAACAAAATAAAAATAAACATAAGAAAATTGAAAGACATAATTCTAAAATTTAAGGGGAAAAAAATTATTACAGTAGTTGGTTCTCCAAAATTAAGGAAAAAAGCATGACCGAACCTTTTACGATGTATCACCACGATCTATCGATTTCAACAATAAATCTTTGCATCGTTCATTTGGACTTCTAACCACTGTTTCAATTTTTTTTCTGAAAAAATTTAAATAGAGATATTGGGGCTCATACGCACAAACAACGCACACAAAAAAATAAAAAAATAGAGGAAAAAAAAGAGCACACAATTTTTTTTTAATGTTGTTCTGTCCCTCAATAGATTTACGTCCACAAACTATACTAAAATAAGTATTACAATTTTGGACGGACAAAATTGTTAAAACTCTCTCACTCTCACAAATTCAAGCAAAAGTTACACCTTTAGTTAACTAGTCCAGAATTTGTGATATTAAACAACTTGAACTCGAGGTCTACTTATAGGTGAGAGACTTCTCTCTATTCAACTCTTAGTCAATGTAGGGCAAAGAATTTTTCCATACTCATTCCTATACAATATGGAATTTGAGAGTTTCCCTAACAAATTTTCCTTCTACTCAAATTCCACATATCTCAACAATTTCAGAAAATTAAACTTTCTTCACAGTTTTTGTGTCATGAATGTAGTAAAAAACTTCTTCTCTCTGCAAATGGTCAAAAGAAGCTCAATCTCTACAAATATGCATGTCAGCAACATAATGTAATGCCCAACTAGAATGATCTTCAATAAGATTATTAGCAACAGTCAACAACACATCACTATAACTTTCAACCACATTAATCAAAGAATCACCAACTTTATGCTTACCCTTCATCATTCATTGAAAACTCTTCAAGTTCTGCTTAAACTATGGACAACGAGATTGCATGTGACCGGTTTCTCCACAATAATAGTACTCAATAGTACTCTTATCTCTCTGTCGAGATCTCGATCTTCCACTATGGCACCCTTCATGCGATTCCTCCCTCTTCGTCATTCTCTGCAGCTATGAGTATTTGAGGACCACCATCATCTTCTCTCACCATCCTCTCATTCTCCTTCAAAACCATCATCACATCATTCAACTGCAAAGTGTTTTCCCAACTAACATCGTTTGCACCAACGACTTGAAAAATTTAGGTAATGATGCTAACAGACGCAATGACTGCTATTCCTCCTCAAATTCCTCCCCCAAATTCAATAGTTGATAACTTAACTAATTAAAATTATTAATGTGGTCATAAATATTACCTCATTCATCCATTTTCAGAGTATACGAATCCATCTTCAAACACAACTGATTAGTTAACGACTTCAACAAATAAGTGCTCCAACTTCTTCTACAAAACTTTAGGAGATATCTCCTTCAACACAATAATTTTAATTTGGGGAGAAAATACTAACCTGATAGTGCTGACAGCTTTGCTCTGAAAGGTACTCCAATCTCCATCTTTCATATCGTTAGACTTCTTATCCTCTAATGCGATGTTAAAACCTTGCTGCACCAAATAATATTGAATCGTGCTCTCCCATATTGTGAAATTACTCTTTCCATCAAACAATTGAACCTCATACTTCAATGTCATAGTCAACATATTCTCTGCAGCTCTGCTTCTACTCTTTCTCTATTCTCTTCCCTGTAACGAGCTTTTGACTTTGATACCACTTATTAGGGCTCAAACACACAAACAAACCCACAAAAAATAGAGAAAAAGAGAAGAGCACATAAGAAATTTTTAACGTGGTTCAGTCCCTCAATAGACTTACATCTACGAACTCCACTAAAATAAGTTTTACAATTTTTTGGCAGACAAAATTGTTAAAACCCTCTCAGTCTCACAAACCAAGCCTAAGTTACACATTTACTTAACTAGCCCATGATTTATGATATTAAATAACTTGGTTTCAAGGTCTATTTATAGATGATAGACCTCTTCCTTATTCTACTCTTAGTTAATGTGGGATAAAGACTTGTTCCATACTCATTCTTATACAATGTAGAATTTAGGGAGTTTTTTCAAACAAGAAAGATATAAGCATCTAAAAAAAGATCTTCCTCAACATCTAACCCCCCAAGAAAAGACTATATATCATAGTTTTTTGTTGGATCTTTAGTTTCACCATCTCATTAGTATTGATGTATGGCACTAGTAACTAACTCCAGGCCTTTTTTGACATACAATGTGAATTTACATGTTAATTCTCAATGAACTAATGCAAATAAGATATTTAAGGCATTTTGGAGGCTTTTAAGCCATGTAAAGCCTTGTTTGTACTTCACGCCTCCATCTTTACAGCCACTCTCCTGGGCTGCCGTCGGCCTCTTCTTACTGGCGGCCGTCCTCCCTCCGCTCCTCTCCTATCCTCTCCTGACCTCTCTTCCTCTCCTATCCACTCCCCTCCCTCCTCTCATCTGTTATGTTCTGGTTTAATAAGTTTATATCTACTTGTTTGGCTAGATTACTTGATTTTAGGGTATATCCCTCTTCCCTTATGGTTTTTATCCATGATTTTGCCAGGCTTCTGTCCCGTTTTGTGCCCCATTTTGGTGGGTTTGTTTATGGTTGGTTGCTATTGTTGGTGGGCGGCGGCTTCTTCGGCGTGGATGGTAGTGGGCGGTTGGTGGTGGTGGACTGTTCTGTCGGTACAGGTCCAGATGTGATGGTCAACGGCTCCACGTTTTCACGTGCGAGGTCCTGTCAAGATCCAGTATTTTATCTTCTAGAATGATGATAGGTTGTTATTGTTGTAATATTTCAACTTACTGTGTTGTTAAATCTGCGTATGCTGTTAGAGATTCTTTGGCTATTTTAGCCCGTAACCTAGTCTGGCCATTGGATTGACTTTCATACAATCCAATGTGCATGATGGCGATTTGTAATCAATGTTTACAACAATGAATTCTAACTTTCAGTTAAAAAAAAGCTACAAAAACAGTATCAAAAATGGAGAATATAATAAAATCTTCACAGTTATTCATGAGAAAAAAGTTGACAAACGAACTATTTTCCTTTGCTTTTTCCTACTGCTCAAGTAATGGTGAAAAAGAGGATTAAATCAAAAGATTTGACGAGGAAGGAGGCCAGGTGAATGCAACTCCTTTACAGAAAAAGAGACGATCGAATGTGTGCAGATAGAACATAGAAAAACTAGGTCAGATCATCTCTACTTGTTAAACATTTCTAAGGACATCTTGACCGTTGAGTTTATATCTAATTTATGTCCCACGTGGATGATGCATTATTTTTTGATGCGCTTCACGTTTGTAAAGCGTATTAAAATAGGTGGGATCTACTTTTTCAGTGGATCTTACTTGTGTTAAAATATGTTTTTTTATGCATTTTTTTCTATTTTTTTTTTCATTTCATTTCTTCTTTATCATTACTTCTATTTTCTTTCTTTTTTTTAAATGTATTTATCACAATAGCATTGAAACTTTTTTCCACCAACGGTTTTATTTCAATGGTTAGTGTGCATCAATTATTTTTTTAATGAATTTATCACACTATAAATAGACATTTTTTTCTTCATACTCAACACTTTATCATTCCAAATTTTTTCATACTTCTCTAACAAAAATGGATCCAAATTTTAATTAATTATTTTCTCAAAACCCAAATGCTAATAATTTTGAAAATTCTCAAAACCTACCCTTCTCTCTTTATCCTCCAAATATATAAAATTTTCAAAACTTACCATATTCATATTGTCCATCAAATTTAGAATATTCCCAAAACTCACAAAATGCAACTAATTTATCATGTCCTTCTTTCCACCTAGAAATGCAAAATTTTCCACATCCTTTTATTTTTATTTGGTTAATCCAAATTTCTTCTCATTGATAACTATGTTGTTTTAATTTAAATATTTATCTGATCTACCATTTTATTTTAAAAAAAAAATATTATTTTTAAAAATTCAATTAAATAATTTTCATGATAGATTTATTTCAAATATTGTTTTTAACTCAAATATTAACTCACAAAATATTTATGTCAAATAAATATAATTATTATTATTTGTATGTTGTAAATAAATTGAATAATGAGTGAAGTGATTGTAAGTCTCGTACTAGAGTATAATGAGACGCTTACCATTGGGGAAAAATAATATAATGAGTGAAGAATTAATGAATTGTTCATGTGACAGACTTGTCAACATATAAAAGAGGTTAAGGATTATAGATGTTCTAAGGATTGATGGATTTGTCACATCAACAATTCACGAACTCTTCATTCATTATACTATCTCTCTCGAATGATTAACTTCTTATTATATTCTAGTATGGAACCCACAATAACTTCATTTATTATTTTATTTATTTATAACATATAAATTATAATAAAATTATTTATTTGGCATAAATATTTTGTGTGTGTCATTCCACTTAATCTTTCAACCGAATTATATTTTGATATTTTTAATAAAATATATAAAATGAAAAATTGAATTATTTAAAATAAAAATTGATACTTTAGAAATATATACAATAAAAAATTGAATTATTGAAAAATTGAAGAAAGGATGCCTATTTATAGTGTTTTAGAAATTAATTAAAATAAAAAAGAAAACTAAAAAAAGAAAAGAAGAGAAAAGAAAAGAAAAGAAAAGAAATAGTGTAAATGAATAAGTGATGTCCATTTGTGAGTAGATTCCACCACTTGAGAGCATCATAACCAACCGTTAGGAAAACATCAACCGTTTGAGAAGGTTGATTAGAACCCCACTATTGGTGCTCTCATACAAACAAGAGTTTGATTAAAATTTAAAAAATGTTAATATTGAAGTTTTAGGAAATTGTTGACGCTAGAGTTGTCCTACAAAAAAATTGAAACCCCATGTCAAAACCATACATTAAAAAAGGAACCAAATGGGCATACCCTACCCCCAAAACCCCCATCCAAGCCAGCTGCTAGCGGGAAATAAAATAAATATGTGGATTAATTGAAAAAACAAAAGAAAAAGAGGCAAATAATTAAGACAATAAATCTTTTTTATTGAAACTAACAAAATAAAAACAAGAGTAGAAAAATATCATTAAAAATTAGTTTCATTTCTAATTTTTAGATCCATTTGACTAGAAAAATTTAAGGGAACTTAAAATTGGAATCAGAATGAGAATGAAATTAACAATCGAAATCAGAATTTGATTCTCAAAGTCTCTCAATGGAGCAATCGTATAACCAATTTTGGACCAATTTATCTATACAATATCCTCGGTGAGAAATTAATCAAACCCTAAGGACCTATTTAGTTATACAAATATTCTATAATTTTCTAGAAAATTGAAAAACTTGTTTAAAATCATTGCATCTCTATTTTCTATCTCTTCTCTGCAGAAAAAATGAGCAGTCGTTACCCATTACATCCCAATTAAAAAACTTGTTTTTGAATTTTACAAATGAACAAATTTTCTAGTTTTTGAAAAATAGAAAAGAAAATTGAAAACTGAAACCAGAGAACTCTTTCTTAACTAAACATAGCCTAAGAATGAGAATGGGAATCGGAATCGGAATCGGAATCGAAATAGAAATGACACCTTTTAATGAAGAAATTTTATAACCAACCAAACAAAAATAAATAGAACAAATTTCAAGTCTTCCGTCGGTTAGCAACGTCTGCCAATTTGTGTACAAAATTTTCTCAGACAGGAGTCAATGACCAAAGTCCCAGTATTTGTTTGCTCCACAAGCAGCACTTTTCTTTCACGTCCACCATCTGTAAGCACGAAATCTTGCACAAAAACCACCCCTTTGCCGCTGAATGATACAACTTTCAATTCAACCGCTTCCTCTTGACGCAGAAATAGTATAGTAAGGGACTTCAGAGCCGAGTCATTTGATCTGGGAACAAATTTCATCATTTACGCTTTTGATCAATTACTTTTCGTTTCTCCATGAGCCAAAATGATCTAGTAGCAGGATACGGTAGTGAATGTCATAACAGTTGCTATGTTTTTTGTTTCTTCCCATGTCTTTGGCGTTTCTGGATCTTGAAAGCAGAACTAGGTCTCTTAAATGCCACTTTCTCCCTCCTACCAATGTGCTTCTGCTTCTTCGTCTTCCTGCCACTATTGGGTTCTTTATTGAATGACCTCTTGTTGACATATCTAGTCTGGTTTTCCCTTAGTTTTTCATCTTTAGAAATCCTAGCCCTTTTAGACACTCCAAATCCACCATCACGAGGGTCCTTCGAATTATGAGGCTTTTCGTGATCTTTCTTTTCCCTCTTTCTTTTTCTACGGTGCAGTGCATTTTTCCCTTCAGGTAGAGAATCTAATTCCTTCTGCTTCTGTTTCTCCGGCCTAGACAAATGCAAGTTCAAAATTAATATTAAGAAAAGACAATTTCTCATCTGAATTCATTTAAGTTTGCCGGAAGTATTAACGACATCAAATGATATTAGAAGAACCCAAGACAAACAAAATAAATTGAAAGAATACGAGCAAAAATAACAAGAGGGGAAAAAAAAGGTTCAAAGGCATTTGTGAAACCTCTTGGTGGATGAGGATGAAAGCATTTCCATCTCAGTTGTGCCGGCATCCTTGGAAGTTGACCTATGATGACGGTTCTGCAAAAGATTTATATGCAGTAAGTTTTTATTTCCACAATTAATGGCTATAAGTGGCATAAACTAAAGATTTATCAAGAAGCAGGTTTAATTGTTCATATCATACGACTTATGAGAAAGATAATTACAATGACACCATATTATTAAGACCTTTTATCAATAAAATAAACAGTTTGACTTGAGGAAAAAAAAAGAGCAAAGTGGCAATTATAAAAAAATTGAACATAGATAAAACCTTCAGTTAAACAATACCCATGTATGAATCCACATGTTCTATACTTTGCATGCTATTTAGCAATCGAGGGAAGGAAATCAATTCCACCTACTAAGAATTCCAAAAACCTAGAAATACAACATGTTTCAACTTTTTTAACTGCAGCCTCCCACTTAATACAGAAAGTGAGCATGCTCACTAACCTACTATGATATAGGACAATTTGCATCGAAGTACAGAAAAAAAAAATTGCACTATTTGTTTTTTGATTTAGCAGAAATAAGTTTGTTATCAAATTATAGCATCAAGAAAACAAATACAAGCGATTTTGTTCAGAATTTGGCAATGCATTCGGCTCAATTTACAAGGTCAAAAATTCCCAGGAGTTCGCAAAAAGAAAATTCAGATGTGGAGTGCAAAGAAAAATACAGGAGTATAAATTATGTGACATTTAAGAAACAAAAGAATAAGGCAACATATAGAGGAGGATTAGCAACCTGTGAAACGGTCTTGACAAAACCCTTATACTTCTCTGGTGTATTTAACTCAATAACAGCAGAACCACACTTCCGCATCATAATCTCCATTATAATTGTCACCTGCAGATAAATGAACATTCACATGTTAGAACAACTAGGACTGGAATACTGGATTGGATTCTGCAGATACAAGTTAAATATTGAATATGATTCAAAGATGAGAAATTCAAACAGGCCTTTGATCTGAAGTGAAATCTAGAGACAGATGACCATGGTAGAACACCATCTAAAATATCAGACAGAAGATTCCGCAGGTCTTTTGCTGGCAAGCAAGACACCAACACTTTCACAAAGCCTAAAGAAGCCTGCTCAACAAATATTAATCATTCAAATTAGTGTTAATAATTATAGCTAGTGTCGAGAGTGTGAGACAGAAACAACCCAATCATGCAAATACTTACTTTTATGACTTCCACACCTTTAGTTTGCAGCAAGGACAAGACGGAGGAAACAAGGTCAGGCATCTTGAGGGAGATGTCAACATCATTGTGTACCAGAACAGACAGTGCTGACACTGCTCCACTTTTTATGTGAGGAGATGAACCAGAAAGATAACCCATGATCTAAAAAATTATTCAGCATCATCAGAAAGAGCCAGTGATCTTGTTGATGGATGAAAGTTAAAGGATAGCTGAACTATAACAGTACCAGTTATTTAAAAATTATTTTGATGTAACCTACTAAACCAAAATTACTGACCTTCCTCTCTGAGTACACTTCCCATTTTTTCAGTAAGAAAAAACGACTGTGGTTCTTTTATAGTTTCAGCAAACCATAATAAAAAAATCTCAATTTTCAGGAAAAATTAGCTTATCCCACCATATATTTACTGATATCAAATAAGTGAACTTTTAATACAAGTAACACAGGACTATGAGGGAGTACAGCCATAGAGGGGAGAAACACTTTAAGTTATGAAGATTTAATGGAAAAAAAAATAGAAATATGGCAGAATAGCTAAAATACAAACCATGCTGATCAGTTTTTGGTAAGACTCATCGCTACTGGCAGATGATGAACTTCTCAAAGAGGAGCTTATCAAAAGGAGTGTATCATTAGCCACCTTCCTAGAGTCTCCGTCTCCCTACAATCAAAGATAGATTGTCATAATTTTCTTGTCAATGAAAAAGTCCCGAAGAGATAATTGAATTTGATAGTAAAAGTCTGGAGCAAAGACTGACTGAGTAAAGTATTATCTGAGTGTTGTGTATATTTTAGCTTTTACAAAAGCATTTCATGCAGCATGCAACATTAAGGTGTTAGGAGTCTTAAATAACATAACAAATGAAAGCAGTCAATCAGAATGGCTAACAAGAATTTTTAACCCAGAGCTACTCAGAGTTGTTACTTGACTATGGTTAAAAATAAACCAAAAACCAGAAAAACCCAAGAAAACAAGAACAAAGGAATCATAATCATGAATGCTTTACAGACATGCACATTTTCTGCTAAACAACTCGAGAACCACAAATTCAGAATGCCGAAGTAGATAATATAGAAAGTGCATATGAACATTTGGAAAATTCTTCTCAGCATCTGAAAATGCACACACACAGCAAGGTGAAGGAGATAGGAGAGCGAGCAGAAGAGTTTTAACAATTTCTCCTTCCATGATGAAAAATGGAAATAAGCAAGTGAATTCTAGTCCCACAACTCGCCGACCACTTTCTGCCAGTGAGAAGTGTAGTTTTGTTTAGGCTAACACACAGAATCAAAGTCCAGTTGTATCATTTTTATTCAGCACTTACATCCTTTAATGTGAGTATAATCTCATTAAGAAGATGGAAAGCCTTTGTATCTTCCGCCTCAACACTTATCTGCAAAACACAGATGTAAGATTAAATGGACCCACACGTACAGAGGCTGTGGTAGTTTCACATTCACAAGGTATATAAAATTTAAAAGAAGTCAAAGAGCAAAAATTAATTATTATGCATAGCTGAACTCAGAGCATGTCAACAGTGTAACAAGGGAGAAGTTGTGCTTGAGCTATGTTCTAAACAACTTTGTGATATATTCCACCATGTGTCTCTTTAGTTATTATTTCTTTCAGATGATGCGCATATACATAAGGAAGTCAAATAAGATTATGTCAGCATGGCATCACTAATGTTACGCAGATCCCTGCATAATTCATAAAATAATAACAACCATCTCTCTTCCAACTGCAGTCCTTGTCGTATGTCAGAAAAATTAGGGTGTCTGAGTGCGACTCCCAGGTAAGAGTTTTGAAGTTGACAAAAAAAGTAGTTTTTGCAGTACAACAACAACAGATGTGATCTCCCTTCAGAGGCAATGTCAAAGCGGACAATATTTCTTCAGTTCAAAAAAAAAAAGCAGACAATATTTCACCATTAGCATCAAAGATAGTTTGCAATACATATTAGTTATCATTTCTTGCGAAGCAGGCATATAGTTAAAAATTCACATCTGACCAAGATGACTAATCACTTTCATAAAGCCCAATTTCAAGAAGTAAATAAGGGATACCAAGGTAAAACTAAAAAAGAAAAAGGAAGACGAAGATAATGGAGAAATTTAGTACCTTCAGTGTCTGAACCATGAGTTTATGAAAACAAGCAAAACGGTTCCTGAGAGATATAACATCAGTAGGAGCTTTCAAGCCAATAAATAGATCCATCAGCTCCGAAAGTCTAGAAGAACAGAAAGAGGTGTGTTCCTGAACCATAATATTATAAAAGTGTTGCTCAAACCTCCCAAACTGCAGTTTATAACAACTAATAACCATAGGATATAAATATGCTTTACCTCTAAAATTTTGCTCAAAGTGCGATATGCTTCACAATGCTCTGAAATGTCAGTCGCCTAAATACCATAGAC
Source organism: Flueggea neowawraea (assembly GCA_948243855.1). Lineage (NCBI taxonomy): Eukaryota > Viridiplantae > Streptophyta > Magnoliopsida > Malpighiales > Phyllanthaceae > Flueggea > Flueggea neowawraea. The sequence goes on from CAODLS012977590.1 coordinate 13,815, forward strand.
AAAAAGCTTTTAGACAACAAAAAGATTGAGCTTACAGAAATCAACATAACAAAAAGGAAGGATGATCAAACTAAGAACACTGACTGGCTCGTTGCAGGTGCATGGGTTGAAAAATTCACCTTAAAAATGCAGAGAATCAAGTTATATATCAAATCAGTAAGGTCGTCTTCTGCTCCTTCAATAAAAGAAGATGCGAGTTCAAACATCACATGCCTGCACATTTACTAGCTTGGATTAAGGGGACAGCAAAACAGTTCAGCGATTAAATGTTTTATTAGTTTCAAATCCACATAAAAAGTTTCATGCACCCTTCCCCAAAACAAAGATGCTTTTTTTTTGGCAACAGTACAAAGAAGTTCCCAACACATAACAGAGAGAATGATTATTTTCCTTATACATAGAAACAGAAATAGGTCCCCAACCAACTAGCAGTCGTGTTATTGGCTGTTGTTAAATTTACAATTAGTCCTTGTATTAAAATATTAATGCAAATCAGACCCCATTTTCTTTAAAAGTTTATTTGTTCGATATGTTAAAACAATATTTATTAATTTTTAAAAAAAATTCTCAACT
>CAODLS012977609.1:0-36234 GCA_948243855.1 Flueggea neowawraea
AACATTGGATCGCACCCCTTTGAGGTATTCTCATCACATTATATGTTTCCTTGCAAGAGAAATATGTTTCTGCATTTAATTTTACAAACGGAAGTTATAAAAATGTCATTTTTTTTATATGTTTGTGGTTCTGCTACATGCGTACAATTCCAATTGCTGAAAACAACACAGCGTAGGAGACAGCTTCTGAGGAATTGGAAAGTGTTGGAACAGAGTGAATCTCTGAACTTTTACTCACTTTCTGAAGTATCACGCCTGAACAGTTAATGTAAGGTCATTTTTAACGCATATGTGGGTGAAATTTTCTTACCCATTACTTGGCGAGCACTTGGCGAGTCTGAGAGTGGGAAGATGTTTGTCAGCCGCAGAATAGGCAAAGCGGAAGATAGCAACATCGTGGAAGATTTTATTTGTTCTGGCTGCCAAGAATGTGGTTCCCCTTTGGATTCAGAAAATAGGTATTTAGAATTAAGCTACCTCAGTTATTTCATAACTGTATGTGGAGAATGGGAATGATTATGGAATAGTTTATTGCTTTGTGGCAGGTGTATGTTCAAGCAAAACTCTCGTCCATTCTATTGCAGCAAAAGTGCAAATCACTTTCACGTTATGAGCTTCATATACAGGCCTTTCATGGTATGATTTTGATCTTGCAAATATCTTACCCTTTTCTTCATTTGAAAGGAGAATGCTACATTTTTAGATTGATTAAAAGATTTTTTTGTGCATCTTTCAAATATTATTCCAGTTCATTTCCGGCTCTATGTGGGAAAATGTCTTCCTTGTGCCTTGCCTTTATGATAAGTTTCTTTCCTTGGCTTACAATTTCAAGCAGGAAAGGATAAACACAATAAAGTTTAATTTAGGATTTGCTGTAGCAACCGTTATTTTCTCTTATTCTGTTTTCATTTTTTTTCATGCTTGTGTTCTCTTTCCCCGCCTTTAAAGATTTTAGAGAATATTTTACAAATTCATGATGACTCAGATCACTCTAGCATTCAGTATTATGGTTTCACGCTTAGCTGTAAATTCTTTTTGTAGTATTGAAGGAATGTATTAAAATATCCACTAATGTTCTCCTCCAACTGCAGTTATATGTGTGGGATGAAACAGAATACTTGCCTCTTCTTGTAAGAAACAAGGCTGCATAACTCTTGTTTGGAAATATCACCGCCGATAAAGTTGCTGCAAGTCACAGAAAACAAATGCATTGTCAAAAACCTGTCAAAGAAGTTCTCCAGAAAGAGAATATTGCTAAAGCTGCTGGAGACCTGTTATGTTCTCCCTCAACTGAAGCAGATAAGAGCCTTCAAGTAAAACAGATGCATTATTCCGATGAAATGATTGACTTCCATTTAATTTGGCTGATTCTTTTGAAGACGTTGGTGCGGCAGGGAAGGAATACCAGCTTGAAGTTTGAAATAACTGTAAATTCCAGCCTGGATAGTGAAAGTGGAAAGTTGGAACTGGTCTCTGTCTCACTTCCATGCATCAGAACCAAATAGTTAAATTGAAATATGCTAGACGAGAAATATCAAAGCTTCTGTCATGTTTTCTATCTAAACATTCTGTTTTTTGGATTCGTCTTGGGCAGACATTTGTCCCATGTTATTACAGCACAACAGAAATAAAGAATTAATACTTTGGTGAATTCGTTGTCAGTAACCCAAGATTCAGTGAATTCAGCAGAGCGATCCGTCAGGTTATGCTGAAAGCTAATATCTTTCCATCTTTCCCAACACAAATTTTCTATGGCTTAGGAATTGCTTCGCATGCGTAAGTTAAAGCATTTGAGCTGCACTTTTGTTGCAGTTAATAATTTGACAGTACTTTTTTTTTTGGAAAATTAAAAAAAAATTGACAGTTCATTAAGTAACGGAGAAAAACTTCAAAGAAAAGAGTACATCTGCATGCATCAGGTCATTTAGGACAGTTCCAGCTTCACAAAACCATACTTGAAACTAATAAAAAAACAGCTTCTGAAAAGCCCTATGCTTTCTGCAAACAAGACAATATTTGACTGATCAAGCTATTAAGTAAAATATGGATAATTTTCTGTGATCACAAGGGCCATGAAAACCGAACAGGATCAAAAGGTTATGAAGCTGGCCGACTCATCTGTTATTCGAAGTCCATCCATCTTGCTGGCCAGGCAAGTTAAGAACTGAATATTGAGAACCAAACATAAGCTGAGATCAAAACTTAGATTGTGTTTCTGCAAAAGTTGCATCAGCTGCAGGATTTTGGGCTTCTAACAGCTTTGCCTGGCGTTCTGCGTGTTCTCGTTCACACTGGCTAATTCCCATAATAATATCGAGCATTGTACCAGTTGTACCGAAGAACACAAGGGGTGCCAATGATTTCCTCTTAATCCCAACTGGAATTGCTAAAAGAGCCCCAGCAACTGAGAAGACCCATGTACCTAAAGCACTGCAGTTATTTCAAACAGTAATAGAAGGGCAACAGAAACCATAACCATGCGAAATGCCATTTATATTTTTAGATGAAACGTCATCGACCTACCAAACGTTCTAATCAAGAAAAATCCACTTATAGGTGCTTTATTCGACATGTAACCTAGCATTTTGTCGAACAAATCGTCTGACTTACTACTTGCGTCATGTTTCATACAATACAAGCTGTTAGGTAAGTTCTAAAAGACCACCACACTAAAATTATTGAACAATATGAATGAGATATTCCAACATTGACATAAAATAGCAAGAAAGTGCCTAATTCGAGTTCAAATGAACTATAACTAGTGAGATGGCCATCAATCGCAAACACACCACCACAATCATATTACCACCAACAAGTTAACAGTACTGTCAACTCAAGCAACTTCCATCAATCTTACACATTCAGAACATGATTATGATACAACCCAGTATTCAACACACACACACAGCAAAACCCAAATCAAAATGAGCAAGGTGACCGTACATTTGCCACCATTTTCATTTACATGAAAGGAAAATACAAGTCACATTCGAGAGGTGACAGCTCTCCACAAAACCACCAGATTTACCTCCACAAAAATATGACCTCCCAATCATTGCAATTCAGCAAATATACCCAACCCGTAACTAACTATGACAGCTAAGCTTCTAGAATTCAGTAACAGACAAAATAAGAAACATAACATAACCATCAGGAATATCCTAACAAGGACTCATGCAAAACAGCCTCCACCCACACATCAGCAATTGCTTCCTGGGTCTGTAACCATCCAAGCCTTCAATCCTTTTGTTCAGGCCTTGTTCCTTGTTTACGGCCTTTTCGAAAATAATGAAAACGCACCAGAGGCTTAGCAGATTACAATGAATGAAACTATAAGGAAACCTTACAAAGAAACAAATGAAAGATGATATGGCAAAGACGAGACAAAAACACTAACTTGGCCACTGAACAATCCTCAAGATGCTTAACATTCTCTTGCCCTGCTGCCATTCCACCACCAACCCAGTTCAACCCTGCCAATTCAGATCACAACAATTAAGGTTAATCTATCAAACCCTAGAAACCGAAAATCCATCAAAAGAAGCAAAAAACACACAAAAGGAAACACCTTTCTTGAGAACCAACCAATACCCACAACAGAACACATGTTTTCTGAACTTACCTAATTCGAGATTCCGTCAGGAAATGCTACCAGTTACTGCCTTGAGTGCCTTTCCTTGCGAGCGCACAAGTTCATTGGATCATGTTCAACCATATTAAATAAATTTAAGAAGTTAAAATATTATTTTATTTTTATTTATATATTAATATTTTTTAAAATTTATATATTAAAAAATATTAAAAACTAATTAATTTATTAATATAATAAATAAATAATATTTAAAAATAAATTGTAATAAATTAATTTTATTGAAATATTATAACCTTAAAAAAGAATTAACTAATTTATTAATAAAATATTAAAAAAATAATATAAATTATAATAAAAATTAAATTAAATTTAAAATTTTAAAATAAATAATAAAATATTATATTATATTTTAAAAAAGTAGTTAAAAAATATGATTACACTTATTAAAATATATCAGCATACACATTGGTTAGACGAGACGGCCCGGTTTATAAATAAATAGAAAAACTATACGGCATGTCGTTTTACTGAAGAAAAATTATGATAACCCGACTACACAATAAACGCACCTCCGGGATTTCAAAAAAAAATAAATAAATAAACGCACCTCCGGAGGCAGAGACCAGAGAGAGAGAGAGAATGAAAGGCGTAGGAGGGCCATTACTTTGCATCGGCGATCTATTGAGCGATCTTGAAGAACCAGAGCAACAAGAAGATCACCACCGTCCACACAAACAATCATCATCACCAGTTTCTGGTTCCAACAACAATAACCTGCAATCCCTGGACCTCACCCAGCTCTTCCAGGTTCTCTTCACTATCTCATTACAGTTAAACTGATTATAATTAAAAATATAAGCGTTGAAGTTTCTACCTCAGGATAATTACGCCAAATTGAATGAGACGCTTGCGGGGACTGATCACTCGTGGACAACTCTCACTTTGAAGGTTCGATCTTTTATTAAATAATTATATGAATACCTGAATGGCATGAAAATTGGTAATGTTGATCTGAATTTTTGTTTTGGGTTGGTTTTCGTAGCTATGCAATGCTATGGAAACTGCAAACAAGTTGGTTGAATCAACCAACTCTAATGTTAGATTATTGAGCGAAACAGTTGAAGAGCTTGAAAGGATTGTGAAGAGGGGAGATTCAGTTGTGGCTGCTGCCAAGGCAGTCCATGTCTCTTTAAACAAAGAGGGAGGGACTTCATTTGGCCGCAATTGAAATATCCGTCAGGTTCTACTTCTAATCGGTCTGTAGTAATTCATATTTTTTTGAACAAATTATCTAGTGTAGTAGAAACTTGCCTTTTTGTGACAATGCCGAGTTAGCTGTGTTATACTTTCTGCTTGATTTGGTTTGATTTCTCTTATGACGAATTTAAAGCATAGACTTGGACCAGGTTTTTTGCTTAAATTCTTCCATGAAGTAACATATAATTTACATGCCAATGGATCATAGTTACCTAACCACCGAACTTACTTGTTAGTATAGTGCCAATTTGCTCTCACTTATTCATCACCTTCCTTTGCTTAGTGAAAAAGTTTCATTTGCTCGCCCATTTTCTATGGTGACATCTTCGATGCTTGCTTAAGTTGGGCGAGCATTATGCCTGCGTGGAAGAAATCCTTTTGCTGTTTATGTATTTCTATATTTTTCTTTGTTGGCATTACTAACCATTGGGCCTCACTATTGCTCTGTTAAGTTTTTTTTTATTATGAGGGAAGTGGAAGGATCAGCAAAAATATAATTGGTTTGTAGTTGAAAATTGGTTTGAATCAGCAAAAAATATAACTGGTTTGTGGTTAAAAATTGGTTTGTAAGATGTCTTACTCAGGTGCAATTGCAATCATCTCTTGTTGAGGAATTCTGTGAGTGGAGGTGTTGTTGAAAATATTGAGTGTGTATATAGGTTTGGAATATATATTGGTTTTCTTAGATTTCCTTTCGAGTAATGATATAAAAAGGTGCTTTATTTTACCTCCTGCACTAAAGGACATGGATTTCTATAGGTTGGGACATAAATGATGTAATTAATGTACTGATGGCCTACCTTAAGTAGCTGGATGGATGGTATGGATATTTACTTATTTAGGACACTTTTCAAGGTTCTGAGTGCAGTGGCTCTGGAAGTGAAACTATGGATACTGCCATGGGAGTCTGGCTTATAATGTTTTTGAAGTGATATAGATGGTTGTAGTCTTGAATACTTCATTTCCTTCTTGGAAGTTTGTAATCAAACTGATGTTGGTAGTAGACACAGAAAAAGATTTATGTTCAATAGTTGTGGTCAGATATATGACAGAAATTGTAGCTGTTCCTATATCAGTCATCAATCCAAATGCACAATTTAAGGGTAGCTAGGTTGTGAAATCGAAATCTTTTAGAAATTATCTGTAAGTACAGCTGGGGGATGAATCTTAGCTTCAGGTGACAAATTGCTACACATGTTCTATTGTACCTTCACAATTAATCATGACACTTTAAAAAAAAAAGCTATTAGAACAAGGGATGTACGACTCTTATTATCCTGATGGAACATTGGAGGAGGACTTCAATAAGGACATGAATTTTATAATGAAATATATAGAAGATAGCTTTAAATTTTTCTTCTATCTTAATAAATATATTGAATGATGTCATATGATACAAATTTGATGATGTAGCTCTTATGATTTATGATTTGATGATTTGGTCAAATAATGAAATCTTCCACTCTGATTAAGAATTTCAGGTAAGGATTTACTTTTGAAATCTCTTCAAAGACAAAGGGGATATGTGCACAAAAATGGAGGGTGATGAAGTTTTTTTTCTTTCAAGAATTACAAAGATCACCATGTGTTATCTGATTTATCTTCGTGAAAACCGACCACATAATCTTCCAAACCCATAAGCGGGTCCATTTTAACAATTGCATGTGTTTGTAATTTTTTAAAAGGTGAAATTAATTCTGCAAGTTTTTTTAAGAAGTAAGCCTCATGAAATACTCGGTGTCTATTATTGCAACATAAATGTATTCTTATGGAAAAATTTATGTCAATTCACTGCTTTCTTCCATGTGCTTGATAATATTATATTATACATTTAATATTGATGAATATTCAAACACCTGAAGCATATATGGCTCTTTCGCTGTTGGAGCTGATGATACTTCTGCATATAAAACATGATGTGTGGGGTAGACACTTGGATGAGAAAGGCAAAATTATTTATTCAGAGAACATTATGCTGAAATAGTGTAGTTTCCATAAAAAATGAGAGTTGTTGGAGTAAAGGAATCTGGTAGTTATTCTTTGAGAGAGATTAATACTTGATATTGAGATGACCGAATTTATGAGCTTTAAGACTTTGAAGAGGTGATATTCTTTTTACAGTAAAATTTCTGATTATGCGATTGCTAGCATGCCAAAGTGAACTGCAGTTCCTCTTTTGCATCTATTGATCACAATTGGTATTTTTAGATGCAATTGCTCCAAATACTCTTTGATTTTTAGTGTGTCGCGCAAGAATTTATTGGTCTGAAGACTTTGACAGATGAATAATTACTTTTTATTATGGCATTTCTGGATAATCTGATTGCTAAAGGAAATTACTACAGAAGGTATGAATTTGGTTGTGCGTGCTCATTCTCTATAATTACTCTTCAAATTAATTAGATGTGAGCTCATAACAAAATACTTGAAATCAATAATAAGTTGTGCACCTGACTTCACTGGTTAGTATTGATAACATCTATAAAATCCACTGGCCAGCATTTGCTTGGAACATTGTAGTTTGCTCTTTAGATTTCAAGCAAGCAAACATGACATAGGTGATTGGTTACAAGTAGCAATGGCTTTAGTCAAGAAAACTCGTGGACCAGCCTCTGCAAATCCGACATACTATGTTTTGCAGGCTGATTATCCATATTATTATTTCCTAGTCACCAAGAGTGAGCACCTGGGAAAGTTGAAAGAGAAGTTTAAGCGCATGTGTAAGTCTGCTATGCCTTATGTTTCTGCATGAATTCATCGCTTTCTCCTTAGCACATTACAGTACATGAATAAAATATTAATAAAATCTTAATACATGAATAAAATATTATACAGTTTTTATTCTTGAGTGTTTAACCTAATATTATTGGCAATTTACCTTTGATATCTTGCGTTCTTGTTATTTGTGGAAGAAAGTAATTCTGACTAAATCAATCTTTGTTAGAGGAGTGCATTTGGTAGATAATAGGCATTTATAATAGGAAAAAGTTAAGATGCATTATACTATATGCTTTCTTTTTTGGTCAAAGTAGAATCTAATATGATAAACATTGTGGAATATACACCTACATGCCATATGCTGAAGTGTTGTTTGACAACATGGTTGCTGTGAGAATTGCTATTGGTGTCTTAAATGCGAAAAGTTTGACATCATGGTTGCTGTGAGAATTGTTATTGGTGTCTCAAATTGCGAAAAATTATTTTGAACTGCTTAAAACTATTGGAGTATTTGGCATCATTGATTTTGTACTAATATAATCCTGGTGTGGTTAATAGGTGAGAAAGGAAACGACATTTCCATCTTACTGAAGAAATTATCAACAAGAACCCAAGCATTGCTTCTTATGATGCCTCGTTCCTGGATGCACGGCGGGACATTTTAATTAATGAGGTGCGTCTACTTGCTAGCGAAGGTGCAAAGAAGGAAATTGAAGAGTGGGGACAATTTGATACCAAAATTACACACCTTTTATTCTTTGCAATTGCGGTGTAGATATGCCTGGATTATTGTCAACTTATTAGGTTTCTTGGCCTCAAATCATCTATCAAAATCATCATGATATATCATCAGGGCTGCTATGTTGGCGGCACTCTCCTGCGCATCGCTAAGGATATTTGCAGAATCCAACCCTGGAGCACGTGTTCTGGTGGTCACTACATGAGGTTGGTGTTTTTCCTGCACCTTCCCATGATGACCTACCTTGTCTTGTAGGCCAGGCAACTGTTGATGATGGTGCAACCGCATTGATCATTGGAGTTGGTCATGAAAACCCAACTGAAAGACCATTGTTCCTAATCATTTCCGCAATGCTAAAAATTATTCCCGACTCACATGACGCAGTCCAGGGATACTTGCGTGAAACAGGACTCACCATTCTACATTTCCAAGGATTTTTCTTTCCTGATCTCTGAGAACATTGAGCAGTGCTTGGTGGAAGCATTTAGCCCAATTGGTGTGAGTGATTGGAACTCATTGTTCTGGATAGTGCATCCTGGTGTTGCACCAATCCTCAACAACATTGAAGCGAAAGTCAGTTTGGGACCAGTAAAGCTAGCAGCAAGCAGGAATGTCTTGAGTGAGTATGGAAACATGGTTGGCCCTGCCTTCCTTTTTGTTTTTTTTTCCCTGGACGAGTTGATGAAAAAGTCTATGGAGGGAAAGATAAGGACCACTGGTGAGGGCATGGAGTGGGGCCGTTCTATTTGCTTATGGAGCAGGTGTCAACTTGGACACTGTTGTGCTGCGTAGCATCCTCTTGGTTTAGAACCACGAACCAACTAGGCTGTGGCTAATAATGTTTTCATCACTATATAATGTTGATGATGCATTTAGAATAAGAGTGTTCTGTCCTTACCAGATGCCCTGTGGCTAATCAATATTTATCTGTGCCTTTAGTTTTTTTTTTAAACTGATTTAGTAAAATTTTATGGGGCTGATGCATGTATTACCATATTGGGGAGGTTTAAAATCTGCATTCTTGGTTTTCTTTATGCTTATTAATTTGATACTTTTAGTTATGCAGGAAATATTCATGTAAATGTCACTGAGAAATTCCTTGCTGAAGTTTTCCAGACTGCAGGTCCTCTTGCAGGATGCAAACTCATCACTAAGGATAAAATTTGACCAGTGCTCAACTCTATCATCAATTCATGGATTTCTTCTTCTTCTTCTTCTTTTCTTTTTTCTTTTACCTACTAGCTTCCCTTCAGTAATTGCAGTTTACTTGTTGCTAAAGGGAGGGTACATGTACATCTATTTTTTTTTTTTTTCCCTTGGTGATTTCTGTGGGTTTGAGTGGCTTCATCAGTTGCTTGTCAATTTCTTACCTTCTTACTATGCTAATGAAACGATTTTGTTATATTGCATTGGCCTGTTGAACTGTGCTAGTATCACCCTTACAATGTTGGGGCTATTACTAGTTCCGCGATGGTACTCATGTCTCGTTTTCTTTTGGACGCGGGATCGTTTTGGTAGTGTTTCTGCTGGTAGTGCCTCAAAAGGTTTTCAAATTCTTCATCAGATACAGATATGCAAGTCATCTGGGATCACATAACAGGATGCTCCAAAGGATATGGCTTTGTTTATTTCAGTATTTCTAGGTAAACACACTCCTGCACATACATATAGGTGTTTATATGACATATGAGAAGCAAATAAGAATAGATGGGCTTAATACGTGTACCCTTGAAGTTGAGCTCATTGTGCAATTTCCTCCCTGAACTTTTCGCACATACATATAGGTGTTTATATGACATATGAGAAGCAATTAAGAATAGATGGGCTTAATACGTGTATCCCCTTGAAGTCGAGCTCATTGTGCAATTTCCATCCTGAACTTTTTGAGCATTAATGGACCCCCTTAAACTTGTCGAAACGACATCACATAATCCTTTAAACTGACCAAACGGCTTCGTATAACTCCAAGTATGGTGATGTGACTGAATTTATCTTAGCCGAAATAATACTGTCACATCATCTCATTTGGGGTTATGCGATGCTGTTTGAAAAGTTTAGGGTTATGTGACGCTGTTTTGGCAAGTTGAAGGGGGTTTGTAGACACATGCAAAGTTCAGGGGGGAATTGTACAACGAGATCAAGTTCAGTGGGGTTCACATGTATTAGGCCAGAATAGATGTACCATACATTTGTTTGAATTTTCAGCCATCTGTTGCCAATATGACTGTCAAGTGACACCAACAGAAGAGATGGTAATGTCTGAGCTTTCATAACATTTGGTGTGAATATCGGAATCGTGTCGAACTCTAGTCCAAACAGGCTATTATCATTTTTTGTAAACATCTTATTGTGATAAGTATCTTCCGTAAAATTAACTTGGCCCTGAGCCCTACTTTCCACATCTTAGATCTCAACCAAGTCTAAATATTTGGATGAGGAACTACAAGTCTTGGCACCTCGGATGTGGAATGCTTGCGATGTGTAACCACAACCATCATCAATAATTGGTTTTAATTACATTCATAATAATTACAAAAACTCTGTATAATTCCTCATACAAAAACCCTTTTGGATGTAAACCAAGAAAAGAACAGCTGAACCAAATAATTGCGCTAAACTTTCAAAGCAAAAACCATTGCAAGATAGAGAAGACAACCCATCAACTTCTTTCTTTTAATCTCTTAATAATGTTTCAATTTGCCTTTTCTTTATTAATAATAATGTCATTATCACTACAAGTTTCCTGATTGATTCTTTCTTAAACCATTTAATTAACACTTAAAACCAAATAGAATATAAGTTGATTCTCTCTAACAAGACAAGATTAAGTTTTCAAAGTCATTATTTTTAAGATCAATCACCTAATTTGAGTGATGGATCTAAAAGCACTGACATCACTGGCCTTCACATGGCAAGTATACCTCTTTGTTTATTCTTGGATTATGCAGCATGACGTGTTAACAACAACACAAGAACTAAGTTAAGTGTCCCAATAAAGAGACATTGTACTTGAAGTTAACGATCCATGTGGATGATAATCACAGTTTTTGGACCCCAGCATACAATATGACTACCCCTCCCATGAATTTTTCCAATATGGAAATTATGTTCAAACTAAACTAGTCATTGATCTAGTAATCTCGTTAATACTTTAATCTTTCGAAATATTTGTCATAATTAATAAAAAATGGAGTATATGATTATTTATAATTTAGGACAGACTAAGAAGAATAAATCTATTATTTTGAGACGCAAGGAGTTCGATTGTGAATTACTACTAGAATATGTAGCTAATTAATCAGTTGCACATAGTTAAGATTAAGAATCATATATTTATAAAACATTGTTGATCAAGTTTCACCATCAGATCGATGTGCTGCCGAATTACAAACCTGATAACTTTGGCTTATGTTTTACCAGATTCTGATGTTAACATTTACAAGCTTACAAAACGGTTTAGTTACATATCTTACTGTTATATTATATAATGGAAGACACTAGAATTAGAACTAATAATCAACGGTTGAGTCGGACGGCGAAATTTGAGAAACGGTCTGTAAAAAAAATAGTCAAAAACAGTGAAGGAAGTTGTGGGCATTGCTAAGATGTGTCACAATCTTTGGAGACCAAGTACGATATGAAAGAATGCCAAGTGCTTCAGACCAAATGTTTTGCTTCCAACTTCCAATGATCCGGGACCATTTTGTTTCCAAAAACTTGGAAACTGATCAAAGAAGCCAGATAAAATTTTTAATTATCCTCAGTTATAGGTAGGTTAATTATATACGCAACAAATTATTTCTACATTTTATATTTACTATTATAACACAGCTACTATAATCAACATAATATAGATGCATATATCACCTAATAATCAGAAATAACGGGTTGCTAATTTTGTAGTAACTATAAGAATAATTAATACCAAAATGTTTAAGTATTTTTTTGATCAATCAGTGAATGTATTCATCTAAGCCACAAAGTACTTATAATAATAATAATTATTATTATTATTATAATAATAAAATTGATTAGTGTTGTCGTTAATTAAAGTATCAGTCCAACAAATTAAAGGCAAGTACCCCACATGACATGACAGCTTAATCGAAAGTAATTAACAAAGAAAATCCTTTAATTCCTTTGCTGCTTAAGCACGCCTTAATCAGTATTATATACTAAAAGTAAGCCTATTAGAGACAATACTAAAAACAAAGCAGAGCAAGCTCCAAAATGGCCTATTGTCATCCACTCATCCTTCGTATTTTCCAACTGCAACAGGTTTGTTGATCTGATTTGTTGGTGGGTTTGTAAACAGTACCCTCGTGGTGTGTCATTCCAAAATTAGGAAAGATCAAAACCCGTGATTAACTACAACCTCAGTTACTTTATTATTGCAATGTAAAATGTGATCAACGTTTCAGATATTAAAACATAAAGGGTTTGATTAATATGTATATCATGGCATCGAGAAACTAAACATTGCAGCTTATAAAAAGTGCATATATATATATATATATATATTATGCAGCTTGCCACTCAAATGAATAACATTTTATTAATTAGCGTGCAAGTAGTTATTATCAATTGTACAGGTATCAAATTAACTTCTGGAGATAGCTCCCTTATAATGTTTGAATTTGGAACCAAACATAAATGCTTTTTTTTATAGACTGTCATTCTATTTGCTCACGCCGGGAATCAAACTTTCGATTTTTTAGTGTTGGAGATAATTCCAAATGCAATGGCTATAAGTTCATTGGTTAACTTAATGCTACTTACACATATCAGTAATAAGATGCAGTAGGTAATAATATACAGTTTCAATATCCTAGTAGAAATAGATTTACCAAGAAAAAAGATCGTCAAAAAAAATTTACCAAGTTACATTTATAAATGAAGTAATTAATCAGTTAAAAAGGTTAATTAACCTAATGACACGGTGTACTACAATTGTACTGCACAGAGCAAAAATATTTTAGAGAAGGGAATCTTGTAGTCATGAGGACGGACAAAGAATCTCACGTGTTACTAAGTATATACGAGTGAATATATCTCGGAAACAAATTGTTTATAGCATAAGTTGACAGAAATTTATCAAAAGAAATATGTAATGACATTATTTTTAAATTCAAATGGGCCAGTTATAAACTGCTTTGACTTGGATTTATATCAATTTTTAGTTCTTGTGATTTCATCATCATCCACGTCATCAATAGGCAACTCAACTGATTGATAATATAGATATGCGCTAATGTAAAGATAATTAATTAAGCGATATTGGTTTTAATTGATTACATTAATTCAGAATTATTCAAGTATATGCCGTTAATTCATTTAAATGGGTGAGGATTATTAGACATATGTACATGACGATCATTCAATTAATGAAATTTTGTATCTAGCTACGAGAATTAATGAATATTCATGTGTATTTAATTCGAAAAAATATGTAAACTGGTACTCATATGAGTTGATGACTATCATCGAAGAGCTTAATTATTCTTGATCAATTATAAGATTAGGTTATGCTGCCAGGAAGCAATTAGACATTTGAAGTACTAGCTAGTTGGCCTGTTCTTATCCAACAACAAAGGAAATCACTATTTCTTTGCGATCAAATAGATTAATAAGTAAGGCCTCAGATTATTGAACCATGAAACGCCCTAGCTATTTGCATTCCGTAATGTCGATTTCAGCTCTGTCAACTTCACAAAAAGTTATGGCCACAGCAACATCATATTAAAAGTTTTACGTAACATCAAACTTTTAGTGATGAGCATCAACACCTAATCATCATTAGAACAAAGTGTTAATATATGTGCAAAAATACTGAATATGCCGTTTATGTTCAGCGTTGACATCAAACTTTTTCCTCCTTTTATTGAATTTCAAACAAGAACTCGTCCATAATTATATCTATGCATGAGTCATTACTTCTCCATATTTTATTGGCTAATATGTTGCTGCCTTTACAGTAAGTCTAATCGAATCAGTTTTCAGGAAACTTTAATAGATTATCCGATATCAGAGACCTTTATGATATAAAATTAATCTGAATTTAAACTGGGTAGTACCTTTAGACGACGAATTCTCTCGTTGAAGAATAATATATAGTGCAAATGCATCTAATTACTATAATATATTCAAATTACTTAGAGACTAGGTCGGGATGTTCACAAGATGTTTGAGGTTGAGAAATAGAAGATTGTGTTTCAGTTGCAAGTTGCAACTAATGATTTGCCCTAAAACTAACAGTCTCCTTTGACCTGCCTCTACAATGGCCGTCCGAACAGGGCTGTGCATGCGCGTGCCAAACAATCGAGGACACCTCGCTTTCACCCCCACAATGTCTACATCTACTGTCCATTGCATGCCGGCCGTTGGATTAATAAACTATCATTACTTATCAAATCAAGGGACCAAATCCGCCCACATTCTTAGGTCACTACTTCGATCATCCTTTTACTTTGTAGAAAATGAGCATCTTTTGATCTTAATTTCAATTTGACGTAGTTTCTTTGTAACTTATATTGATCAGCGAATCGTGTATAGCTGATTGGCTTTCTCGTAAATGTAATGCTAGTCATATATGTTTTTGAGAATAATAAGTTGCTGGTAGTTCGTCACCTGATTTAGAAGCTTTATATATATATAAAGCTTTATATAAGCTTGATGCCTCAAGTTCATATTAATGAAAACTCTCCATTGATCGAAAAAAAAAGGAATATATAACAGGACTTCTGTGACTGCGCAATAATATGATATCTGACTTTGACTGCGCAAGACTACTTTACTTTGTTGCCGATCGCTTACCCATTGATTCTTTGTAACCACTGATGATGGATTCAGTAATTATCAAGAAAGTATAAAGTGTTCACTTCATGGTTAGGGCAGTGTCTATTGTCCAAATAGACATTACTTTTTTATAGATCAAAATTAATGAGCCAAATTTTAGGGTATTACTAAATCAATGACCAAGCAAAAACAAGGAGAAATATGAAGGTACTCAACTGTTTTTGCAGGCTTAAGACCACGAGCCTACGACATTAGTGAAGGACATGCATTAAGTTTATTTATGGATGGTTTGCAAAATCAATTTGTGTTTTTCCTGGTATCCGTATGCATATAAACACCATCAAACATGTTACACTTTTGGACGTACATCTACGTATGAGTCCTAACCACCAACAATAAGCCCTACACCTAAAGTATCCGACCGAAAATCAACCCCACGTACATTTCACTCTAGTAGTTTGCATCAACTCCAACCTGCTCCGGCCTTCTTTTAATTGTATATGGTTATAATATATATTCACCACACAATCAATAAACAGTTCCTAAAGTTAGAAAAAGTACAATAGAGGTTCTTTTCTACAGTTTTGCCAAATAGTTATTAGGATACGGTACCTCCTACCCACCATAAAAATATACTAGTACTATTCTAAGACTATGTAGTTGATTTTTCGAGGTATTAGAGAATTAATGTTTTTTATTCTCTTAATATATTTAATTAGTGTTTTTTTCTGAAATTCGAATCATATTATTAGTTTACTTAACTAACAAATTATTGATAATTAGAGAACAGTTCAAAAGTGTACACGATCACGATGGACTTTTAAATAAGAAATGAAAGCTTAAAATGATATGCTTACGTGCACTTTTTCACTAATCTCTCTTTAAACCACGGTATATTTGTAATTATTTAATCACAACTTGGACGTTCGTTGATTAATTCAATAGGTGTTTCTTATGGAGTAAGTAGAAAATTAGAGACAAGAATGACTACTTCATATGGTACTTTTAGGTAAGAAACATTAAACCAATACATCAGAACTAACATTTTGATTCAGTAGTAAATATATTATTCTGGGTGGACAACTTTTCTTTTGGTTAAATTTGAACCAGTAATAACCTAAAGAACTGATAGATTAAGTCTCTTCTTGCGTACAAGAAAATAAAAATTGAACCAATAAATTCTTTGTTTTATTTTTTGAATTGAATCTGATTTCGTTTAGACTAAAATAGAAACCAAGTAAAAAATGTTACACATGCATGCATGAACATAACCTGAAAGACATATTTCTTACCCGGGATTTTGAACCAAAACTCTGATTTGGCTTTTAAAGTTTTTGAAAACCTGATCAACGTGTCACAGTTCCTAATTTTTTAATTTAGGAACCAAACAAACAAAATCACTCACTTGCTGAGATGCTTGTCTACCCACTTGATTTACGGCTAGCGGCAGCGTTAAATCTTGACTATTCAGTTCCTAATTACAGCCTCCAACGTTTTTCTACACTTTTTCCTTATAATAAACGAATATTAAATATCTCATTTAGCCTCCAATATTATTTGCCTTTAATTCTACTCTCTCCAGTCCTATTTTTATGATGTTTTCTTTTTAATATGTCTAGGCTTTTTTTAATACTAATAATTATGTTAATTATATAATATTATTTTTATTTAAAAGTATAATAAATTATATTATTAATTATATATTAAATTAATATAAGAATATTTTAATTTTTTTTAAAATTAATAATTTAAATTAATTTTTATAATTTATAAAGTATTAGAATTTATATTTATGAAACAGAAAAGAGTATTTATCTTAACACGGCCTCCATCTTTGAATTATCAGAACACCAAGAGTATGTATCACCTCCAATCCATGGCCTAATGAGGAAATAAATTATATTCCATAATGGTAAGCATCTTTGTAAAAGTCTAACGTCATTATTGATCAAACTGAATAGGACACCTGATGCCGCCTATAATAAAACCCACACCAACCTCAAAGGCTAAACACTTACTCCTTCACTCGCAACTTTAACTCTGCTTTCCTTTTTTAAGAACTTACGTATAGAACAGATAGCCACTCTCATCGAGGACTAGCTACCAGTACTCCAAGTTGGTGGCTAGGCTTATCCATGGCTATGGCCATCGACTCTCTCCACATGGACTTCTCCTCTTATACAACGGCCAGCACCCCCACCGCCTCAACCGGAAATGACTGCGCCTGGAACGACTGGACTCCCCTCGTCGACTGGGAAACTCTCCCCCACCAGCATGAGTTCCACGACCTCATCGACTCCATGATGGAAGATGCTTATTGTAGCCCTCCCGTTGTCCATAGCGATCAAGAGATCTCCATATCCACCACGGAAACAACCACCAACAACCACCGCGACGACGACAACCAGGTTATAGACATCGAAGACGACGGTTGCATCGTCGGCAAGGAAGCCGACGACAGTAAGGGTCTCAGGCTAGTTCATCTCCTGATGGCGGCGGCGGAAGCGTTGACTGGAGTCAACAAGAGCCGGGAGTTGGCTCGGGTGATTTTGATTCGGCTCAAAGAGTTGGTTTCTCCAACCGACGGAACTAACATGGAGAGACTCGCTGCGTGTTTTACAGACGCATTGCAGTGCCTTCTAGAAGGTTATGGAACCAATAATGGCCCCCACCACCGTGTAGACGACCAGTCGGACATTCTCGCCGCCTTCCAGCTCCTCCAGGACATGTCACCGTACGTAAAATTCGGCCACTTCACGGCCAACCAAGCCATCCTTGAAGCCGTCACTCACGACCGCCGGGTCCACATCGTCGATTACGACATCATGGAGGGAACCCAGTGGGCCTCGCTGATGCAAGCGTTGGTTTCGCGAAAGGACGGACCACCAACACCGCACCTCCGTATCACCGCCGTCACGAGGGGAGGCGCCTCCGGGAGGCGAACGATGTCGACAGTTAAAGAGACCGGTCGGAGACTAACGGCGTTCGCGGCTTCAATTGGGCAACCTTTTTCGTTCCATCAGTGTCGTTTGGACTCCGATGAGTCGTTTAGACCCTCAGCGTTGAAATTAGTTCGAGGGGAGGCGTTGATCATGAATTGCATGCTCCAGTTGCCCCATTTCAGATTCCGGGCATCCGGGTCGGTTGCTTCGTTTCTATCCGGAGCCAAAACACTTAACCCGAGACTGATTACTTTAGTTGAGGAAGAAGCGCGGCCCATAGGAAACGGAGGATTTATCGAAAAATTTATGGACACCTTGCATCACTACTCAGCCATTTACGACTCTCTAGAAGCGGGTTTCCCCATGCAGGGTCGGGCACAGGCGTTGGTGGAGCGGGTATTCTTGGGGCCCAGGATAATCGGGTCAGTGGGTCGGATATACCGGGGCCGAGGGGAAGTGGAGAGTGGATCTTGGGGAAGGTGGTTAGGAACGGTTGGATATAAAGGATTGAATATAAGTTTTTCAAATCATTGTCAAGCCAAGTTGTTGTTGGGACTGTTTAATGATGGGTATCGAGTGGAGGAGATGGGCGGTAACCGCTTGGTTTTAGGGTGGAAGTCGCGGCGTATACTCTCCGCTTCCGTTTGGACGTCGACCACCGACGGCGAGACCACGGCTTGTTAATTTTTTTTAAGAAAACTCCAATGCGTTTATTTGTTAGTAATCCCGTCAATGGTTTTTTTTTATTATAACTCTTGTGATTAATGGAGGTATTCAATTCTCTCAAAAATTTGAAGAGACCAAAAATTTGTGTATAAATGTCTATCACAATTTTGTTAATAATTATGTAGTGTAGTGAGTGGTGAGTGGTTTGTAGGGGTTCAAGTTGCGTATATAATAATATGAATTTTGCAGCTTGAATGGAGCCAATTATTGAACTTTTAATTTATTCTAATGTGCTTCCGATTTAATATATTGAACTAAATGCGTAAGAAGAATGCCATTACTCAAATAATTAGATAATATAAAAGATATTCAAACATGGTTGCTGTGTTATTTTAGTGTTGAAAGAATGTGGTTGCCACGAAACCGGAGAACATCCGATCAAACAATAATGATGTCACAGTTTAAATGGCGACGAGAAATGTTATCAAGACTTTCTTGTATGTACTTTTAAGAAAATTGATATTATTAAATATATTCATAATAACACAACAATCATTTTCGGCAAGTTTGTCAAGATATAGGACTATGTTTTACTGTTCTTTCTATTAGCAATTACTGACACGTTTATGACACGATAATATGATTATAGTGTACACGATTATGACACGACACGAATAATAAAAAATTAATTTTTTTAATTTTATGTGATGTATAATGAATGTATAATGATGTGTGATAATAAAATAACATAATATGATTATGATATGATTAACACAAATTGTTACCCCTAAGTTAACTAGTAGAAAATTTCCGATTTGATGCATCATAGAAATTTAGAAAACATCGATTTCGAAGAAATCTAACTCTTAATTAGTTTCTACTAAAATATCCATTTTTCAAAACGACGCATTTGTACATGAACAACATTGCAAAGCTACTTCTGGCAAAAAAAAAACATTGCAAAGCTACCAAGTTGCCTCACGTCTTATATGCATTTATTATTTTCTATTCAACAACTTTTGCTCAAACCAAAGTACTAATAATTTTTTTCAGTGAAAAAAGTATTTGTAAATGATGATAATCAAGATATTTTTCACCATATCACGTTTGGACTTTCACGTTTATCAATAAATATATCAGAACAATTGGTTCGTAAACGATTAAGGAGTGAGTATAGTTCACATAAACTGATAATTACTAAGCGCATAAAGAAGTAAATTTGAATCTATAACATAATCTTACTAAAAATAATAATTAATATTACAATAAAGGGGGGTGGAATTTTTCTTCGACTGAGCAAGTTAGTCAGGGATCGATATTTTTTTATAAATTATTAACTATGAGTTCTATTGAATGCAAATCAATTCATGCAGAAACAAAATTAATTAAGTATAGCATGCTGCGTTGAATTCGAAAATATTTTCTAACTTGTACACTGTCACGTAAGGTCACAAGCAGCTGAGAGCCAACAAACGCCTAAATATCTCTCACAGACAGTTCATACTTTGACACACACGGTCCATGTTGACGATTATTTATTATTTTACTTACTTATATAGTGTTGTTCTTTCTTCCTAAGTCGAAGTTATATTTGAAAAGTCAAAATGTTATTATTGGAAAAACAAGACTTTAATGCGTCTAAAAAACAATCTACAAGGTCCCTAGTCAAATAAAACATTTTATAAAATTTTGTGACCTTAAGAGTTACAACAAGTACTAGTGTTGTTCTCTCTTCCTAAGTCGAAGTTGTATTTGAAAAGTCAAAATTTTATTATTGGAAAAACAAGACTTTAATGTGTCTAAAAAACGATCTACAAGGTCCCTAGTCAAATAAAACATTTTATAAAATTTTGTAACCTTACGAGTTACAACAAGTACTAGTTTTATCTCGGAATGTTGTTTGGTATATATAACTATATTTTTATTTTTTATAAATATTTAAGACTATACTAAAAGTTGTTTCAAATTAAAAAAATAAAAACATAAAAATTATTACCATAAGTTTTTTCTATATTTATTTATTTTCCTAATAAGGAAGTGAATATTGATTAATATATTGAATATCTTAATCAGAACTAGCACATGTAGTGCAATTAAAATGTTAAATATTAAAATAATAGCTGGGCCAAATGTTAAATTATTATTAAAGTGTATTCAGATTTTATATGTTATATAGATTATAAGGTAAATCTAATCAAAATATTGACAGAAACCTCAAAACAAAGGAGAAAAAAGGAATTTCCAATGCAAATGTAGTTATTAATTAATTAGTCATTAATCAGACTTTGAAACTATATGCATTTGATCGATAGTTATTTTTCTAAGACGATTCTTAAGATTCATAAACACATCCTGAAACCATGTAGTAGTTTTCCTTTTTTTACCATGCGCAAAACTATGCAGTTGGGGAATTCGAATTTTGCCATCCGGCCAATTTATTAATTAATTACAATTAAAATTATGATTAATAATTAATAAACTAATGGCTGCCCTTTATTTGGAGTACTTATTTGACAAAATACAACTTCAATTGTTCATATAATGTGTTTAACGATTTTCACTATTGAATCAACAATCTAATTCATCTTGGGACTAAAATATTGCTTCGTGGTCATTTATATGGTTGTTTAACTAAAAGATTATGGATTAATATACTAATATACTTTTAATATATACATTTCCATATTGCTCATGATATATATAATAACTCAGGCGGCATTTCAACCGCATATCCCATTTTTGCACAGCAGGGTTATGAAAATCCACGCTTAGAAAAAAAAAATCTTATGTAAAAAATCTTTAGTAATTATTTTCTTTGATGCTATGGAAAGGTAAATTATCAAATATCATAGTATTCTCTAATCGGGCCAATAAAGCTTTTCCAAAAAGCATTAATTAATGATTTTGAATAAAAAAAGAAAATTTCTTTTTTATTAGATTCAATAAGGACATGAAAAAAAAACTATATTTTTTATCATTCCTATCAAAATAAAATAGAATTTGACTTTTGTCCTAAAATTTTATTCTTTTTCTATGTATATAAATTTTTATAAAACTGTTAGTTTTTTATCAGAAGTTTGTGATTTAGTTTTTGATGCGGCAAGTAGGAGAAAACAATTTTTAATTGTTGGTACCAAAAATAAAACAGTTGATTCAGTAGCACTGGCTGCAATAAGCGCTCGGTATCATTATGCTAATAAAAAATGGTTTGGCGATATTTTAATGAATTGATCCACTACAAAAACGAGACTTCAAAAGTTCAGGGACTTGCGAATGGAAGAAAAGGCAAGGAAACTCAATCGCCTGCGCAAAGGTGATGTAGCTCGATTGAAGAGATAGTTATCTTACCTGTAAAATATTTGGGTGGGATTAAATATATGACAGGGTTACCCAATATTGTAATAATCGTTAATCAGTAAGAAGAATATACAGCTCTTTGAGAATATATCACTTTGAGAATTTCAACGATTTGTTTAATTGATACAAACTGTGACCCGAATCTCGCAGATATTTATTAATATACTAATAAGTATTTTGATAGTTATACGCAAGAATAATATACTTTTACTAATTCTAACCGAATGATAGAAATCCTTCTCAACTAATTAATAGTTTTTTGTTTTTATCAAAATAGAAATTCTAGTCTTAGTGGCTACAACACATAAACACACACAATTATTCAATTCACCTAGCAATACACCCAGATCAATTATTCAACAATCATAATCCTAAATAAGATAAAAATTGAATTATTTTGAAAAAAAAAAGCTAAACACTATTTGTATAACCTAAATACATTGAAAACTAAAGTAATATATTAAATTATTTAAAATTTATTTTGTCCACCATTTAGACTCTTGTGCACCTGAAAATAAAATTTCAAACCCTGGCATTTCTGTAAATATTTTTTCCTTGTTAACATTTTCAGAAATAATTTCATGTACTTTGCAATTTTGTAAAGTTAGCACTTATTTTATATATATATATATATATATATATATATAATACATTGGCCTTAAAATATTGACATTTGACATTCTTATTTCATAATAAGTGTCAATCTTTGAAATTATTCAACAATTCTTAGATTACCATAAATGAAATAAAATAAATAAAATAAAATTTTGACATCATATTAATTACTATTTTTTGTCAAAATATTAATTATAATAAGTGTGACCGAATTTTTTTGTTGTAATTTTCTTTTTATTACAAATTTATTTTCGTAATGGGATTTTAATTGATTTTATGGTGCTTTTGGTTAAAATATTAATTACAATAAGCGTAACCGATTTTTTTATTGTAATTTTCTTTTTTGTTACAATTTTTTTGTTATTGTAATTGATTTTATGGTGTTAATATGAATTAGAATAATAAAATAT
The DNA here is from genome assembly GCA_948243855.1 of Flueggea neowawraea. NCBI lineage: Eukaryota > Viridiplantae > Streptophyta > Magnoliopsida > Malpighiales > Phyllanthaceae > Flueggea > Flueggea neowawraea. Next base: position 23,092 of record CAODLS012977609.1, read on the forward strand.
CAAATTTAATATATTAAAATTCTTCTCAAAATACCATGTGTCAAACATGTATTTTAATCTATAAAAAAATAGATTTATAGTATCTCGAGAGAACGTCTGGAGATAAAACCAGTATGCAACTAAAACCAAAGTCCATCCTTTACATATTTGATACGATAATTCATTACAGTGTGCTTGTGGCTTAGCTAATTTGACTTGTAATTAGTAACAATTAATATCAGATAATTATAGAACATTTTTCATTCAAGCTTATCTTATAGTCGAGAGAAAACGATGATGATGATGTTTACGATTTCAACACGCTGGGCTTACACAGAGAGTAAATTTTAATTGCTCATTACAAAAAAAATATATTTTCTAGTAGGTATTTTTTATAAAATCTAAACTCAGAATATGACGTACACGGTAGTGGTTGGTCTTTTCATGAAGTTATTCACTAAACTTATCTTTCATCTTTCTGCGGAACACTCGTCTACTTCAATATAATTTTAATAAACTTTCAAGAAACAATATTTTTTTATTCATTGTCAAAAAAAAAATATTCAAAAAAATTGTTAGAGATTGTAATTAAAACTAAATTTTGAGTCTCATCTATTAGTTTGATTTTTTAGATGAATTAGTTCTTGATATGATAACAGAGTAACTTATGTCAAAACGGCCCGCTTCAAATTTCACCGTCATCCATTGTTAATTAATTAAATTTATTTAATTAAGCATAAGAAAAGCAAAAGTTTATGCAAATTTCAATACCAGTGGGTTTTCACTGGAGGATTTTTACTTGACAGGATGTGTTAGAGAATGTAGTTAAAACCACATTTTAAGTCTCATCGATAAACTCAAATTTTTAGGTGGATTCGTTCTGATAAGAACAATTTTATGAATTGGTTTGATTAGATATTCAGTAAGCTATTCTTAAATTATAAATATTTTGTTATTCTTACTATGAATACTATGATTTCATTGTAAGTAGTTGAAGTTAGTGGTAAGTTATATCGATTGAAAGAAGAAATGAAAAGGAAAGGCTATGCAATTGGAGTAGTTGATACTTTAAGACATGGAAAAAATTACACAAAATAATCTATAATATAGCGCAGCATGATGATGCGGTAAAGTAGAAACACAACGCTACTCTACTTTTATAATTGACCGTAGCTTTTATTCTATAAAAATCAATTGACCACAAGTCACCTTATGACCTTTATTGCATTGTTTATGCAGTAAAATACAAAGGTTGATCTAATTTTTCTTAAACAACTAATAATTACGATCAAAATAATAATAATTTAATGTAATAGAATTGAAGTTTTAGAGTTTATAGAGATATTGTTATCTGTAGAAGATTAAACCAAGTTGAATTAAAATTATTATTAAAATAGAAATCTAATTTTATATTAATTAGATTTAGAGCAATAGTAATAAAAGAAATTTTTTTGCTAATCTTGGTGATAAGTAAATCAACATGTATGGGGAGACTAGCTTTGAATTTTCCGTAAACAAAATTCCTTGTGGGTTCATTTTTCCTCCATGATACTGGTGGTATTTTTTTTTACTAGAAAATGAGGAGTCGGGACAATCAATAGTAGCATATTCTTATTAAATGTTATTATATAAATAATATTTCTCCATTATAAAATATTTTAAAATTATAACTACATAATTTAAATCTGTGTATTAATGTGATCACTGTAATATCTCAATAAAACAAGCTTTGGGGGACTATGACTGGTATTTGATTTTGTTGGCGGTCAATTCTGGATGGCATTACAATTTCCAACATGTTCAGTAGTATCTTGGAGTGTGTGGCTCAGTTTTTAAACCAATGTTAATTATCAATATATTACATGATCTTTTAGTCTTCACCTACCAGGAACACAATAATTTTTTTTTCACATATGTCAAAGATGCATTTTTTTAAGACTATATTCGAATAAACTTTTCGAGGAATAGTAATTCTTGTTTTCTATACAGAATTAGTTTGAACATCATTTTTTTGGCAGAAAAAAAGGAGATGAGACGAGCGGTAGATGACGTATTTTTATTGGACATTATTATACAGATTTAAAACGGAAAGTACCCTCTCTGCTACGAAATGTTCTTGTAAGTCATAGCTGACACTTGACAACGGACTTGAGCCCGTGCACGAGTGTGGTCACTGTAGTATCTCACCGAGAACAAACGGATCGGGCTTGAACAATCCAACTATATGCAAATACGGGTCCGAGGGACAACCGGAGCTATCCGGGTTTACGCTTCTCCCAAGTCTCGAACTCGCGCCTATAAACTGAGATCAGTGTGCCCCGTTGCGCTCGGCTACCCCCTCAGGGGGTGAACAACAACATCATTTAACAAGACTTATTAACAATTTTTTAAAGTCCAAATGAAAATGAAAATTCTCTTAAAAAAGAAAAGAACATGAAAATTGAAAGAGAAGCAAATCCACTGCTCCAATTTCGTCTATATTAATTGAACCATAGAATAGTGCGTTTCATTGTTCTCTATTCGTTATTCTACTATACAATGGGGAAAAAAAGCTTTGGATTGAGATTTTTCGTTTTGTTGTATTGTCCTCTGTAAAATATTAAACAATGTCATTTTAATTAGGGTATACATATAAACATCTCTATGGTTTATAGCAGCATTTCTTATATTTTCGACATAACGTTTAAAATTCAGGAAAATACACAATTTTTCGCAAATCTGTTTAGTTTCTCCGATTAATGGCTAGATCTACAAAACAGAAAAAAAGAAAGAAAGAAAGAACATTGTGAAAAATTGTAATTTTTTTCGTGAATCGTTGATATCACATGCAAATACTAATCGAATAAATTGTAAATAAATAAGCGGTTCAAGATTCTAATCTCGATGAACGCAACAAAAAGTAGGATCGAGTTGTATGTTAGTTTTACATGCAAACTACGATTATTGTTAAGTGATGGAAATTACACGATTATTTTTGCTTTTTATGTGTCCTATAAAGATCCATACAAATGTAAGAGTAGAGCAGGATAAATGGGAGCGACATCTTTTTTTTGCATCAGAGGCCTATGATTAGTACCCTCTCTCTCACACACACTCTAGAGAGAGTTTGAACTGTTACCAATGTGATGGTTCATCTAACGTCTATCGCCAATTAAGGTTATGCTTCAACTATTTATATTATCACACCAAAGCTCTCTTACAATATATATAAAGTGTTATCTTTCTTACTTATACAATTAGGGTCCATCTAATTGAGTTATGTCACGAGGGCAACACTAGAAGGGAATTGGTACCCCGTTTTCTGACACCAATTCCAACCTTCCCTAATAGGGGAAGGTTGGAAAAGCCAAACAACTAGCCTCTGCCAACCGTTTGGAGTGGTGTCAATGGACTCCATCACTTTCTTTATATTATTTACTTCTTTTCTTTCTTTTTTTTAATTTTTTTTCTTATTCTTTTCTTTTCTCTTCTTTTATTTAACTTTTAAAACACTATAAATAGACATTATTTATTTATTTCTTAATAATTCACTTTTTTATTTTATATATTTTTAAAATATTAATTTTTTAATAATTAATTTTTTTAATTTTTATATATTATTAAAATATTAAAATATATTTTCGGTTGAAACGATAAGTGAAATAAGTCACATAAAATATTTATGTCAAATAAATATTTTTTTATAATTTATATATTATAAATAAATAAAATAATGAGTGAAGTGATTATAGTTCCCAATAAATTTTAGTATATTAGAAAAAAATAATTTATTAAATGAAGAGTTAATATATTACTGATATAGTATGTTAATCAACTCAAAATGAATTATTATATTAGAGATGCTTTCATAAAGTGAGCGGCTCCAACTAGTCGTTCCCGCCTGCTTTTTGTATCGTAACAACAACTTCGCAAGCTGAATACAAAATGCTTTGAGGCTTCGTATTGTAGCCTCCGAGCGACAAAGATTCTGAATTACCACTAGCAGGAGACGACGAAGAAGTTCAAGAAGAAGACGGCGAACCTTTAAAGAAGAAGATTGTACGGACGCGGCTTCCATATTCGAGAACATATCAGCAGTTAAGCACAATCATACTCTTGTAAATAATTCATTCTGTGCAATATAATTGATTTTACCAAAAAAAGAAAACTTCAAAAGTGAGAAAGATATAATAAAAGATGACATAAAAGAATTTATAACGATAATTAACTAAAATTTTCTCTTATATATTGATAAGAACAAAAATGCAAAGAAAGAACAGACAAACTCAGTACAAATATGCCATGGCAGTACCCCTACCCGAGCAACCTGAACATAAGGCTTCAACTTTCTACAGCTGTCATATAGGTTAATGTTTTAATGATGTAGCCAATACATGATAATTGGTACGTACATGCATGGATGAGCGACGACATGCATGGCTTGCTCTTTAGTCTTTCCCTCATACATTCTCATTTTCAGCTTCAATTGATTATATATTATTTGGTTATATTAATCGACTTCATTTTAAGTAACTATTTTTATTATCTTTTTGTAATTGTCTTTTTATTGAGTTATACCGAAAATCTCATTTCGATTTTTATTTTTTAGAAACGTGAAAATCTAGGAAATTTGAAGATTTTAATAACTAAATATTAGAGCTAATTAAGATGGTAACGCCGATTAATTTTTTTTGTAATTAAATTAGATGATTGGATTAGTTATACCTCCACTAGAAATTTTAGGCTTAATAACATTAAATAGCAAGAACTATAGTCGTTTTTTCAATTATAGTTCAATCTTTTAAAAATAACTTTTAGTAGCATGACTTATGTGTTTTTTTTTTGCATTTGTGGCACCAAAACCAATTTCTATCCAAAAAAAGATGTTTTGTTAACGTGACACTAACAACGTATTGATGCGGCCCATTAATGTTACATGGCAGTCGTCCACGTCGATATAAAAGTAAAAATGTCTTGTAGTTGATGTGGAAATATTGGTCATAATGTGAGGACATTTTCTCTTTTTTGTCCACATTGAATACTTCATTTTCTCTTTTTTGCCCATATGGATGATTGCCACAACATGCCGTCAGTGACATGTCAGCAAAAGACGTTTTTTTGGACGAAAAGTTGTTTTGGTGCCACAAACGCAAAAAAAAAACACATAGGTCGTGTTATTAGGAATTATTTTTGAAAGGTCAAACTGCAAAAACGACCATAGTTCATGCCATTTAATGTCATTAAGCCTAAATTGTATACTCTATACTAATATTCCATAAATCAATAAAGTCACAATATTTATTAATTACTTACTGACTATTATTTTTTACAATTATTTTATTTTTTACGAATTAAATGAAAAACTTATCCACACACCACATATTGCCTATTTGATCCTGCTAGTATTGTCTTAATATTTGATACGTGTAAAAAAGAGTGATGATAATCATGAAGGTGATGGTCTCTCTCACCATCGTCTCTACGACATGCTTTCTTCGTTCTTCTCCTTCCCACTCCCATTTCAGTGCCTTATTTGCCCTACTTCTCTCCCTTTGTCTTTGCCTTTTGATTTTGATGATATTTTATACAAATAAAATTTAATATGACAAATATAATATGCTATCTTGTAATGTAGTAATATAGATACAAATACACCATGTGCATATCATACATATACCTTAAAAATATCCTATTTCAACTTATATAATATATAATCTATATAAAGGGATTTAACAATGAAAGGCCCTGGCTTGCCCCATCCTTACTCCTAACACATGATCTAAATTTATCATATGGTGTTATTTTGAATTAATTTAGCATATTATAACTGTGAAAGTTTTACAAATATTAAAAATTTATTAATATGGCTTTATTCACTTGGCTCTCGTTTATATATGATCACATTTCAGTCAGTATGTTATCATGTTAAGGCGTTATTAGTCCTTAAAGTCTTAAACCATTATCTAATTAGGTCAGTTTTAGTCTTAAACCAAATAAGGATTTTAAAATTAAAGTATACATAAAGTAATTAAAATATTTGTAAATATTACTGAATTCTTTGTTGGAAGGAATTAGTAATTAAACATACTATTGATCTTTGGCTGCCCTACGGCTACAATTAAAGAACCTGTAAGGCATATCATCTAGAAAGCTGAACCAAATCGCCTTAAATCTCTCTTTTTGGATCAACAAAGAAGCCCTTCTACAATCATTGTTATCCCATGTCTCTATCAACCAATCTTAAATTCATATTTAATGATTTTCTAATTTTATTTAGTGGAAAAATGTGATGTTTTATATTATTATGTAGTCATTTTAGGGTATTAAATTTTCATCGTATGTGATTTGTTTTTTTATTGAGTTGTATGATAACGACAATTAGTTTTTTTTTTTCAAAATTATCATAGAAATAGTAAAATGAATGAATAAAAAAATGGACTTACTTTTCTATACAAAAGTAAAAGTTTAATCTAATAAAAATGATAAAAAACATAATAATTAAAAACACGAAAGATAAAAAAACAAACCATAAATTAATAATAAAGGCTTATTAAGTTGCAATTAATCAAATTGCTATATAAAATAAGAAATTATATTGTTTCTTGAATTACTTTTTTTTATGGGGTATTTTTATTTATTCCGAATTTAATATAAAATAAGTACAGCAACGGGTGCAGGAAAAAGTGGTTGGAAAATCGTCCAATCGTCTTTTCAAAGAAAATCATAACTTGCAGTACAGATAATGTATCCTTTACAGGAGCCAAAGTCACTATGTTAGTGAAACCCTCTAGTCTTGTTCCCCTAAAACTCTCTCTCTCTCTCTCTCTCTCTCTCTCTCTCCCTTAAACGCTAATAAAATTGAGACCAGATCAGTGGTATCTCAGTTGAAATGGAAACAAGATCAGTCGCATTCGTCTTTCTCGCATCTCGCCTCATTTCTGTAATACTCTTTTTGCCAGGAGCTTTCTTGTCTTGTACTACTTGAGTTTTGTTGACTGCCCTTTTTGTGATAGCACAGATACTGAACTCTCGTAACCACAACCACGCTTTACTTCTTTCATTGATAAAACTCCATTTTCGTCTGTAAATACAACGACAAGACTATCCTATAGCTCATACAAAGCTAAAAACTAGTCCGATCTCACTAGGATATATACCAGAAGAAACAAGCCAACAAGAGCGTATATGAATGGCATTCGGCGAATCCTGAACAAACAGGGCTAGGGGCTGACTACAAGCAGTCAAAACCATCCTCCAAAGAGCTCCCCAAGCTCGAAAACAGCAAGAGTACGAAACCAAAATAGTTTGTTACTCGTTGATATTTTGGTAAAAAAAAAATTGTTCATGCTTGACAAATTAAACCAACTAAATCTGAATTTAGATACAGCCTGCCATGGACTTTACAGATTCCAGGGCCTAGTTACTGGAGTGTTTTGATAATATAAATTGCTTCACTATAGACTCCATTAGTCGAAAAGAATAAGTTTATTTTATAAATTAATTAAATTTAAATTATAAAATATTTGGCTTACTAGATTCATAAATAACTTCAGACATAAAACACAATGATCATAAAATTATTATTTTACTTATCAATATACACATCCATTATCTGTAAAAATTAATTATTAGGGTAATTTATACACATATTGGTTGAATTTATTGCTGAAGTTGTTAATGAACTCGATAGTTGAACTTATAAATCATTCTTTAATTTGTAAGTGTAAGTGGAACCTGTGGAAAATTTTATTAAACTTGACCCATTCAAAAATATGATAAACTCAAATAATATTTAGGGAAAATCTTGCAAATGACATCTTAAGTTTTCAATTGTAAAAAAAAAAAGGAAAAAAACAATAACACATTATAAATAAAATGTGAGAAATTGAGATATTTTTCAAGAAATTGCCAAAATGCCCAGCCCTGCTGCCCGATCGTGTGCCCTCCTCTGCGTGAATTCATTAAAATATTATGACATGGAATCACTAATTCAACTCAAACCCTACGTGGCCACTAAAAGAATTCATAGAGGTAGCGTCTCCAACTAGTCGTTCCCGTCTGCTTTTTGCATCAGAACAACAACTTCGCAAGCTGAATACGAAATGCTTCGAGGCTTCGTATTGTAGCCTCCAAGCGACAAAGATTCTGAATTACCACTAGCAGGAGACGACGAAGAAGTTTAAGAAGAAGAAGACGAACCTTTAAAGAAGAAGATTGTACGGACGCGACTTCCATATTGGAGAACATCACGATGATTCTACGGAAGACAATTCTGCTTCCGATTCGAAATCAAAGAAACAAGTATTTGAAAAAACTATTTTGTCGCTTTCAGTTAGCAAGAGAATCCTTTTTTGTACATACTGAATCGCCATTTTTTCTCTAGGGTGCTTGTTTAGGTCACGGTCGTGACATTTACGGGAGCGCCATCACAGATGTTAGTGTAATGCTTAGTCCAATCTTATAAACATTGTCATTTACTTTATTATTTAATAAATATTAGTCATTTCATTTGACATATATATATTTATATATTATTTGATAATGCAATAACTTGATAAATGTATCAATGAATAGTTGATTTTGTCTTATATCATCAAGTATGTGATTTTATAGTAAAATCTTAAGATAAAAGAATGATATTCTAAATAGTTTCTAGTTGTTCATTGTCATGGGAATGATAATGAGTTAAGACTAGTATACATTCTGAGAGATGATTATGTTTTACTGATCGTGAACATGAGATGTCACTCAGAATATAGATACATGTTGAAAACATGATTTTGGACTGACCTGCTATGAGAAATGCTATATGGAATATGTCATCAGTACTTCTCATCGCAGTAGTGATATTTGAGTCCATCGACCTGAATTCACCATGGATTCCTACATGAGGATTTTTATGTTTTGATATAGTTCATCGTCATTCAAATAGGATGGTAATACAAGCTATAATTGGACATATGGTAAATTGTGTGGAGGAATGTGAGTGATAGTGAAGGAATTTGTCTCGCTCTTATTTGAATGAGATATCTCTTGGCCACTTGGCAAGTAGGACTGATGAAATGTGTGGCCGTGCTCGAATGAAATTGATAAGGGGTTATCAATATCATTTGTTTAGGTCAGTCTACTTAGGTATTAAGAAATATTTGATTAAGTTTTATAAAGATGATGTGATTCATGTTTTATACTTAATCGAGATATCGTGTGACAAAAAGACTAAATATCGTATTGTGGATTAGGTTTTGTTGAGTCATCGAATTCGCTCATATTGGTGTAATCATAATGTCTTGTTAGATCCCGCTTATAACTTGTGGGCCTAAATGATATTTTAGGCCTACTGACAATATTGAATGAACTTGCAATGTCACACACTCGAATAAACTGTACTATATATTTTATGATACATCTTGCTATTATTTTATGCGATCATTTTAAATACAATTAATTTGTTAATTGTTTTAAAATTTATGATGAAATAATTTGTTTTATAATGGTTTTTTAAAACAAATTAAAATTGTTTGACCTAGTCAAATAGTTTGTTTGACTTAGTTAATAAAAAAGGAAACTTCTTTGACTTAGTCAACTAAGAGTGAGTTTGACTTGGTCAACATGACAATTGACATTTTATTTGTGAAATAAATGGATGCCGAAATTATTATGTTAATTAATATATTCTGAAATGATTATATTAATTAATAATAATATCTTAAGTGGTTAGTCTTTGTTAGACAAGAAATAAGAGTAGTCTTGAGGGATAAGACTTAGGGCTCTTAGTAAGACTAGAAGTAGGACTTGCACAAGTCTATAAATAGGCTTCTTATGAAACCCTAGCCACACCACTTAAAAGGGAGAAAAAAAATAGTAAGGTATTTTTTAGAGTGTCTTCAAAAATTCAGAATTTGTTGCTAGCATATCTTTGCAGTTCAGTTTATGTGGATATCGTAAAGGACGTTCGTATTTTGTAGCGTCTAAGACTCAATTCAAACAACATCTCATCCTCTTGGTTCCAAAATATTGAGGTAAACACATGTTCTTTAATTGGTTTTATCGTGTTGCTTGGATCATTGGTGGAATTCAATAACAAAAAAAATTATTTTCCCGCTATGTGTATGTATCACGGATTACAACAACAGATTCAGGGAAGGTATTATAAGCAATTGCTTTTATTGTGCCTGTTTCCTATAAAGATTACATCTAACTGAGTCTCTTCCTCTCTCTCTCTCTCTCTCTCTCCGAAGGTTGCTTTCTGGTTGAAAACTTTGGAGAGACTAAATTCTGACAGTGTTCCATCAAATGGATTTCTTATTTTATCGCCAACGCGAAATTTGGCTACTAAGTGAACTTCTGCTTTCCTCTTATCAATCTGTTGTGGTTCACTTAATATTCTGGGCGAACAATTGGTGTGAAGCAAATTACTCTGCGAAGCATTTCTTGTTTTCTTAATATCATTCCAAAATGAATTATAAAGTTTTATCGTTTTGGTTGATCTTTTCTCATAGGATTGCGTGCATGATAAAAGACTCTAAAGAGTATGAATATCAGACGTTGCCTGGTTGTTGGTGGGCTTTCAAGAAAGGTTTGATTGTTATATTAAATGTTTTGGTTTGTGTGCAACAACTCTGATCTTTTGCAAGACTTGTGTTTTTGCAATCCTTTCAAATTCTTGATTCTGTTTCAGACCTTTAGAACATTGATTGTTTATGCATGTTCTCTGTCTGATTATAGGTGCAAGAGACTGCCTTGATATCGGTGCCAGATATAGTTGTAGCTACTCTAGGGCGTATGTTAGTTCAATTACAAAATTCTATGATAGACTTGGATGATCTAGCGGTTTTAATTTTGAATGAGGCAGACAATCTTTTGGAGCACTGGAGGAACGAAATTTATGAGCTGGTACTACGTCATTTTCCTAATCTATTAAAATCTTGCTTGAGTAGTTCAAGTGGTCTCGCTTTGCTTCCTTTCTAGATTAAAACTTATGTTAAACTCAAAATCAGGATTCTCTCCATTGGAGATGAAGAACAAGAAATTCAAATAGTCCATATGTTTTGTGATAAATTTGTTGTTATTGTTAATGATTGCATATTGTTTGTTAATCTTATCTTCTGATCTGTTGGCAGGATCAGCTATGCCCCAAAAGGAGACAGACCATGATATTCTCAAATACAATGACTGAAGAAGTTGAAAAACTTGTTGAACTTTCTCTTACAAAGCCAATGTTTCTCTCAGCTTATCCAACTCAACGGTCATCGACGTTGACCGAGGAGTATTACCCTATCTCTATCTCTGTCACTCACAAACACAGATATGCACACATATATCTGGCTGAAATATTTGTTGCCTGAGTACGCATATAATTATGGTTTTTCAACTTTTGCAGGGTGGTTAGGATCCAGGGAAGGCATGAATCCAACCAAGAAGCATTTCTTCTTGCATTGTGTTCAGAAACTTTCACATCGAAAGTTATCATCTTTAGGTTTTGTAATAGTTTTGGCTTTCCTGAGTTTGGACATCATATCTGTACCTAGATACAATAAATAACATGAATCTATGTATGTGAATTTCCATGTGCAGTGGAACCATGAAAACTGCTCATAGATTAAAGATTTTGTTTGAATTAAATGGCTATAAAGCTGCTGAGCTCCATGGAAATCTTACACATAACACAAGTCTAGCGCTTTCGTGTGAGTAACTTAATTTGCCAATTTTCTTGTCGATTGTCTATTATTTACTTCATTGAGGTACAATGTTTTAGATAGCTTTCACTGTCTTGCATTTCTTATTTTAACTTTGTCTTGTCTTCATAATTGAACTCTGCTTTGCTGTCCAGGCCTTGGAACTTTTCAGGAATCGGAAAATTGATTTTTTGATTGCTACAGATGTAGCTGCTCGTGTAAGTAAAGATCCTGAATCTCACAATTTTCTGTTTTGTGGTTCACATCGTTCGTTCAGTAACGATCTTATTCAACATTCGATTTTACTTGTGTCGAGAATTACCGGAGTCATTGAACTCTGCAGTTTTGACTTTTATAAATTTCTACACAATGAAAATGAAGCTGTGAGAACTTGAAGTCCCTCCTCTCATCTTTAATTGTCTACTCTCTTTTTTTTTGAAAAAAAAAATTGGTTGAGTATATTCTATACTCTTTTGTTTCTTATATTTGTTTCCTTCTACAGGGACTGTACATTATTGGTGTTCAAACAACTATTAACTATGCATGTCCTCGTGATATTACTAGGTAAATCCCGCATATTTTTGGCTTTTTTTGATGATGAATGCTATCTATCCGTACCTTTTTTTGCTTATCACTCAAAGTGTACCGAGTCTTATGTATTTATTTCTCGATTCAGCTATGTTCATAGAGTGGGTCATACAGTAGAAGCTAGCAGATAAGGATATGCTGTCACATTTGTAACTGATAATGATCGATCTCTGTTGAAAGCAATTGTGAGACGGTCTATTCCTCATATCTTTAAGGGTCTGTTTAGGTTTATTAACCTTTTTGTACTCAAAATACAATCTGAAACGAATAACTGTTGGATTTGATTATCATTTCAACAGGCAAAGAGAGCTGGTTCAAAGTTGAAGAAGCGTATTGTTGCGCAAAAATCAATTTTGCAGTGGTCTAAAAGAATTGAGCAAATGGAAAGCTAAGTTGCTAAGATTCTTCAGGAAGAAAGGTGTTCATTTGATAATATTGCCTGTACAAAATTTTATTAACTCAACCCTTGTTAGTGCTGAAATTGTCAATGTCAAATATTGCAAGAAAAAGAGAGCCTTACATGTTCAACACTATTTATGTTTGGTCATTGTTGGAATTCGTAACTAAGTTATGACATTCATAAATAGATATGACAGCGGAAAAACAAAAATTTAATACCTAAAATTCTACCAAAGATCCATGCATGTCGACATACATGATTAGAGTTAGCAATTTTACCTCAAAATATTGCTCCATAATTCGGCTATGACAAATTTGGTGTAACTTTTTGTATTCAAAATCCGGATCTCATATCCTTCACGTTGTTTTTGCACGAACGTTTCTAAAGGTATCCACACAAACGAACTATGTTGAATCGGCGGCATGTACTAGCACTAAGAATTACTATTCTTGCTCACAAATTTTTCTCTCTGTTTTTTTGGTGAATAAAATTCGGTCAGTCATTGTAATTTCTTGAAACATT